>JAANDH010000660.1:148966-184184 GCA_011799765.1 Nymphaea thermarum | reverse complement strand
GCGTAGCGATCGCGTGGTGCGGTCGCGCGATGCTCGATTGCGCATCACACAATACTACCTTTTTTTTTTAACTTTAAGTTTTGAAATAAGAGTACGAAAAACACCCTTTTTTTTGTTTAATTTGTTTAAAAGGCATATAAAACTGGTTTTACCTGAAAAAAAGGGTGGTCGATTTCGTTTTCAGCTTCAGAAACATATTTTGATATGAGGATGAAGCGTAAAACAAGAGGAAGATCTGTGCACGCGCGTGCAACGCTTATAGTACTAGAATTTGTTGTTTTGAACTCGATTTTAGATTTTGAGTTTCAAATGCTCGATTTGGATCTAAATTTAGTTTTGGATATAATTTGGATTTGAAAATTGGATTTTGGATTTGAATCTTGCGCCTAAATTTGAGTTTCATGCTTGGATAAAATAACATAATCTTTTAGAAAAATTTGGGGTGATTACATTTGCACAAGGAACAAAGGCGAGTACAAGTAATGATATCTCATTTATAATGGTATGCTCGTAAAATTGAAAAAATTTACATGTAAACAAAAATGGCGATCATGATGAGCCCTTTCACTAACTTGAATAGACAAAAGTGTTCCGCTTTTATAACTTTTAAATGTGATCTCACCCTTTGATCCATCTAGGTACCCTCATTTGATGCATGTATATATATTTCTGATGTGCATTAAGACTTAGAATTGAGAGAGATTTTTCATGTTCACTTGGATATATGATTACATATTACCTCTATCAATTTAGGAGTTGTGTGATGCAGTATTTGGTTCTCCTTTGATTTTAACCCTCATCTGAAGCTACATTGCATTAGAGCCAACTTTTTGTGCTTGTGATTGCATATTTCAAAATTTTCTCTCACCTATATGTCTTGGTCATCACGTCACAAAATACTCATTGTATGTATTATTTCAGGGTGGATCAATCGCTGGACCAACTTACAGGAGGCGGGTATTGGCCCTTATCTCACCCGTACTGAGGCATTAGCCCAATATATTAGTGATTGATCAAAGAGAACGAAGATGCTTAGCATTTAGAACCATAGATGAGTCTATGCCACGTACTTTGGACTTCTTGTCCAAGTATATAGGCATATCTAGTATATAAAACAACTAAGGATTTAAAATTTAAAGTTATCCATTTCTTGGTGGCCAAGCTCATTTCAAACATTTGGATAATAGAATTATGTCATTAGGTAGTATTGTTTGAAGCATTCTGTATGTATCTTATTTGATTATATGTTTATCTCTCTGCATTTTATTTAACACTATGCACTGAATTGTGCATAAAAAATTGGACAAATTTATCAAATGGGCCCTTGTTATCTTGTATGAAAATCATCTAGAATTTTCCTTTTCAATGTCATCCTATAGGGTCTCTTTAGCTTATCAAGGTCAAAATTGTCATTTTAGTTGGAACCTCCCATTGGGTCGATCTTGACAAGCGTAGACTCATCACCTACTTTGGCCATTCTTTATTATTGTGTATTCATTTCCATGTATGTCCTGACCCCACCTTTTTGGTTAGTCACTATGGTTAGGACATTTACCTCAGGCCACATTGTATTCTTTATTCGTAGAGGTGACCAGATTAGAGAGTCATGGAAATTATATTTCATGATCAAATGAACAAGTTGATGGACATATATGTGAATGATATTTTTGGTCTACTCGAAGACATTTCAGGATCATATTGAGGTTTTGACTCAAGCTTTTGATAGGTTGCTCCAGTACAAGTTGAGACTAAATCCTTAGAAATGCTTGTTTGGTATCGAATTAGGCAAACTCTTGGGATATATGGTGATCCAACAAGGCATTGAGAAGATCCACCGAGGTCAAAGCCATCATTGACATGCCAGCACCGACCACTTCAAATGAATTATGTATCTTACAAGACACGATGCAGGCTGTCCAATGAAAACAATGTCATGAATCCTACAAGCGTATCAAACAATATTTTCTGAATCCTCCAATCCTAAAGCCGCCAGTATTTGGGGCCCCTTGTTACTGTACATGTGTGTTAGCAACTCTCCTTGCAGCTAATTATTAGCACAATATGAAGAAGACTGCGAGATAGAACATGCCATATACTATCTCAACAAAACCTTTATTTAGTATGAGAAAAACATTCCATGATGAAGAAAACATGTCTCTCCCTTGTCTAGACCTGTAAAAAATGGAGTGATTATATGCTCTCTTATGAAAACCTCTCAAATATATCCTACATAGCCATTTCTAACAGGAAGAATTGCCAAGTGGTAGGTGCTTCTCATGTTGTATGATTTGGAGTTCATTTCTCATAAATCTATCAAGTATCAAATGGCATGTATTAGGTGATCAACTAGCAAATTTTTCATTGGCTGGAACATGTATTAAAGTGCTCTTATTTGCTCCTGAAAAGGAGATGATCACTTATTCTCTCAAGTTGGAATTTACATGCATTCACAATATGGCAGACATTAATACATGCATAGAGAATCTTGCTTAGTTTCAATGTTAGAAAAGTTCATGCCTATGGTGATTCCTTGCTTATTGTGAACTAATCAATGAGGAATGGAAGGTGAAAGGTCTTAAATTGGCACCTTACCAAAAAGTCACTCACTCGAGCCTTGGTGCAGCATTTTGAAAAATTCTAGCTATTCCATGTCACTTTTAATAAGAATGAACCATTCAGAGCTTTCAAGGTGGGAAGACTGACTCAACCAGCATGCCACCTTCTAGAATAAATAAACTAAGTAGATTCAGAAGAAGCTCATTGGTATAAGAATATCAAGTATTGCTCGGAAGTAGGTGAATTTCCTCCAAACATGTCCAAAAAATAACAAAGAGCAATACAGAATATGTCAGGCCGATATTTCATTTAAGATAGATATTATATTGGTGTGGATTCAGCTCAGAATATTTATCATGCATTGACATGCAAAAAGCTGAGGAAATGATCCAAGAATATCACAAAGAAATTTGTGAAGGACACGTCAAACCTTGATCAAACAATTAGCTAATGATCAAACAATTAGGCACCCCAACAAAACTAGTATATGCCCAGACATAATCCTCCCTTTACATGTGCAGAAACAGGCTTACAAGTTACAAGTTTGCATTTGTTATTGAACTACCCATGGCCCAATATCAAATGTAGTAGATGCTATAGGTAGTCCTGCTCAATGAGAAAAGCTTGTGAGCAGCGGAACATAGAATGATATCAGCAAAGGGTAGTCTGACATTATACTCAGTCAGTAATCGAGTAGAGTTTCAAAATCGATTAGCTAATGCTCAGATCAACCATCCCATGAAAGTATCATCCTTGTGGGAAATGGGACCAAAATTGGGTGGGCATTATTCATAAAAATAGTTTTGTCAGAAATTTGTATAAAATGATTGACGACGATGGGGTTGAATTTACCTTGTATGACAAGTTTTATTCTCTCTAAACGGCATGCAGATTAGGACAGCCACCTATTGAACTAGCAATACACATCCATGGATCAATTGGTTGGAACATTAGCAACAAATATGAGATGTGCCTAAACATCATGCCATAGCTCAAAAAATCATGAACAAAATCATAGCCCAAATTATTGTTCGAGGACAAGACTTCATGGGAGTGCACATCTATTTCTCGCTATATGTGGGTAGGACTTCCTTAGGTTCTCTCTATTATTGTAGAATCTGGCCAAAAGCAAGCAAGGAAATAACTTATCGATATTGGTAGAAGTCTGAGCTAAAATTTTGAGGAGAGGCCTAACTTTGGCTGTGAATACTTAGATTTTACTTAAATCCAATATGCTTAAATCCTACATCAACTAAGAATACAGATTGAGAGATGCTCACTAGTCTGTTGATGACCAAAAGATAGGTCGGATATTTAACTCCCAATAGGCATAAAACTTCCTAAAAGTCAAGCAATTACAATTGTTCATCCTTAAATTCAGTGAAGGGCAGTCTACATCTTCTTGGAAGGTCTTGAAATTTTTGTAATGAGATAAAACACATTTTAGTATGTAAAATTCAAAAAATGTTTGTGAGAGAGATAAGGATAATGAGGGACATGGGTACCAGTAGTCTAAGTTGTTTGCTAAATATTACTAGGTCTCTATAACACTATCAGGGATAGAGAGTCTCATCATGTGGAATATAGGCTTCTTTTCCTCTTCTTCTGCCTTCTTCTTATGGCAGCAATAGAGCAATATTGGTGGATAAACCATGAGAACCATGCCTTCTTCCTCCATCTCATGAAAATATTGAGCCGGATGTGGTGGACTAGCAAATAGGCTACACATGTGGTGATAATGGTGTTGGAAGGGTGGGTACCCACAGTCACCCTACACATAGAGACAGATGAGCACTTGAACTGCATTGTGTAACTCTTAATGTGATTATACAATGTTTTAAGGAAAAAATCTAGATTTAGAACGGGCCCAAAAGCCATTCATGAGAACCCATTTCCAAATCCAATATTTATTGTAGTGGGTTCTTCATGTAGTTTGTTATGATGAATGATGACACATAATATTATACATTTAGTAACAAGTTTAAATATTATTAAACAATTAAAAAGTTTTAAGTGGTCATTTGGGATATTTATAAAAGACAAACAAACATCCAAGTCATATTAATTAATGCTATTAATGCAATTGTCATTGAAACATTCATATTTAACTAGATGCACATCATTGCTTTTTCTTATCGTTTAAACTTTAAAACATATTAAAGAACTGAAGTACCTTATTCAATTCAACAATAAATTTCAAGTAATGTCATACAAATTATATATGCTAAGATATGAAGATAAATAATTTTTATGCTAATGAAAGAATATTGTTGGAAAATATGTTTCACATTACAATATACATGCTTGCAAATATTATATATAAAAAGAAGCAGGTTTTGACTTAGAGAAATCACTTTTGTGCTAATATAGTAAGTTCATAGTGTTATACATCTCACATCAATTCCAACTCACTAAGTGAAAAGGTATGGGTGATTATGGAGCACATTCACATGCACAAAACTAGATCAACACAACAATATCAATTGATTCCTGATGATATTGTAAAACAAAATCAAAGGGAACCCTCAATTCAATTGAGCAACTTGCATCCTAGAAGAGAAGGGTTCTCCACCAGCCCATCAACATGAAGAAGGGACAAGCCAAACTGCAACCCGTCAACAAGAAGCCAGGCAATGTCAGAGCTGCTCTCCAATAACCCCTAAAAGGAAAAAAAAAATCAGCCATTGATATATATATATATATATATATATATATATATATATATATATATATATATATATATATATATATATATATATATATATATATATATATATATATATATATATATATATATATATATATATATATAGAGAGAGAGAGAGAGAGAGAGAGAGAGAGACCATTATAACATTACTATGCCATTGCAAACGATGATTGACCATGAGAAAACCATAGTGCAATAGCAACAATCAAAGAGAGATAAGACTGTAACGGAGAGCTAAGTTAGCTAGTAGCATCAGGTTGCAAACAAAGAAAGGTCTTCGAGCTAAGTAGTAAAGGAATGATCAATATCACCTTCGAGAAGACTGATTAGTGAAAGCCAGTGACATGGGGTTGAGGAGGACTATAGAGGAGGCCAAGACTAAAATACAAGCATTACACACTCAAACAGAAAATAAGTGAGATCTGGAATCTATGTCATAGGAAGAATTACTTGTAGGCAACAAGGAAGTATGCACTGAAAAAACCAACTCCATAGCAATGTTGTCTTCACCGAACAAGCAATGGTGCTGGAAGGAAGTCGGTTTGCCAGAGGCAATAGAAAGAAAACATAGAGGAGCGGGACAAAAATGAAAGAGGATGAGATTGAATGAGGAATGCAAGATGAGGAAGTAAGCAGAAAGGAAACATTGATGGTAATCAACACAATTGAAGAGAGCCAAAAAAGAGAAAGAAGAAAGATTCTGATAATAGAGAAGATAGAGATTTCAAAAGGACAGAGAACATACAGAAAAGAATGCAAAGAAACGGATAGAAAAAAATATTAGAGAAGGCAAAGAAAAAGGTAAAAAGATGAAGATAGGAAAAGAAAGATGAAAAGGAACACTAACAAAATAAGCAACACAAGAAGGCAAAGAGGAAGGAGTGAAAGAGGGAGATGTCAAAGACAAAGGCGAAGAGCAAGGATAGGAGGGAATAGGAGTAATAGAATGTGAAGAGGAGAAGACTGGGGCATGAGAAATAGTGGAACTGTGGAACATACCAATGAGTGGAGTATCCCGACAAAAACATCAATATTGATGGACGAGGCACCTAGAGGCAACCCAAGTGACCAGACAAGGTAATTAGGAAGGGAAGGAACAAATACCCAAAGACGGAAAAGGTGAAGATAGACCATTTGCATGGAGCAAGGTAAAGCTGGAGCCACTGTAATGAGGCGGTATTGGGGACAGCTAAGTTTTTTGCCCAGAGGACCTGGAACAGCCACAATGAACACATGACAACGAAAATCTAGAGGAGTGAAGACCACATATAGTTCACCACCAATCACAGGGAAGCAATCAAAGCTAGTAATATCCCCAGTCATCAATTGGAAGGAGGATGTCCAAACATGCTATCCCTTAGGCGGAAGTGGGGGGAGAGAGAGAGAGTTCATAGAAGTAGGTCGCCTGCTGGAAGGCTGCTCTTCATTGCCTTTAGCTAATGAGAGTATGGAGAGGAGCATCAAAAGAGTGTGTGGAGGAAGGAGAGGTCTGAGCAGAGAGAAAGAAAGAGAAGACAACTCATAAGCCATCATGACATGTTTCTTCCCACATTCATGGGAATTGGGGCTGATATATATACCATCGAACTACCTTATTTCCTTTATATATATATATATATATATAGCAAAGTCATTCAGCTGTTTGATTCATGGTGATGGATGATTGACAAAAAAATAACAATAATATACAAATTAACACTAGATAATAGAAATGTTCATCACCTTTCTCATTGTTTTACTCTCAATCTTCCATTACAATAGACCATATGACCGTCATGCAGTGCGGAGCCAGGATTTTTTTCAGGGAGCCAAATGGAAGGTGGATTGGATTTGGGTAGGGCCAAACTGAACTCATAGTCAAAAAAATACATGGAGGCAAAAAAAAAAGTTCAATTTTCATACTGTAATTTTTTTTTCATTTGCTTGGGGTGGGGCCATGGCCTAGGCAGCCCCCCTTCCTCCGCCCCTGCCATCATGAGTAGACCATTATATATATATATATATATATATATATATATATATATATATATATATATATATATATATGTGTGTGTGTATAATGGGGGAGGTATAAATTTATACTATATTATTAAAATGTTTTGTCTTCTTTTTCTTATAGCCGTGTATCGTATCGTAACAAATCAATTGCCAACTCCATTCCAGATGGGTCTATCACCTAAAGGTTTGGTACCTATAATTCCTTTTCTCTCATTTGGTACCTATATATATATACAGTCTTATTAAGGCTGCCTCACGTTTTTCATCAATTGGTCTCCTTTCAAACATGCGAGAGGCTGGAGAAACCCAGAGGAATCTGGTTCATATATATATATATATATAGGAACCAGATCATTCCGTCAGCGACAAGAACTAGATCATGATATTTAAGATGTTTGCTTTGCAATCTAACCTTACTGACATGATGTTAAAAATAACTTGAGGCAAAACATATATTAAATTGATCATTTTTTTTTTATTTTAATGGTATTTGTATAACAAACAAAAATGAATGCTCCCATAGTATCAACATAAAAAAACCCACATATTTCCTAAAAACAACTTAAATAAAAACAATAATTTTTATAAATATATTAGGATCTTTATACTTTATTTAAAGTAATTTGTTACCAAAAAGAACTCAGGACCTATTTGAATGCACACCCAGAAAAGGCACTGTGGAGGCAAGACAACTAACTATTTTTGTTTTGGGCGTGTTTGGATGGGCCAGTAAACAACGTCTTTAGAAAAAGCTATTTTTTGAAAACGTCGAAAAAACCTGGGGGACAGGTTTTTCACTCAAAAGCTTGTTTTTTTAATGAAATAACATTTTGGTTCTATAATCAAAATTACAAGGCATCAACCCACACTAAGAGAAAGAGGACCTCATTTTATTATGTAAATATAATTTGTTTGGATATTTGAAAAAGATAAGTAGCTGCGCAGTTTAATTACTAACTATTAACCAATTAATATTCAATTGAAACCAATTTTTTAAAAAAACTTTTGAAAAATCATTTCTTTGTCATCCAAGCAAAAACTAGATTTCAAGAAGTAAAAACCTGGTTTTGTCATGGTACCCGAACACACAAACCAAGTTTTCAAATCACACTTAAAAAATTGGTTTTTATAAAACGAAGTTTTCACAAAATCCATTTTTTCAAGGTACCATCCAAAGGCTAGCTAAAGGGTCTGGTTTTTGTCCCTAACAGTCTAGTTTCTACCAATCTCTCACATATATATATATAAAGAGAGAGAGAGTAAGAAAGAGTGATTAGTATAAACCAGACCATTAGGTCAAAACAAAAACTAGACCTATTAAATATGATATTTACATTTTTTTTAATCTAACATTAGCAATGCAATCTTAAAGTTAGGTGGATGCAAGATCTATGTTAAGTTGATCAATTTTTGGGTCTTAATAGTGCTTTTATAATAAAAAAAAATGAATGGCACTCATCACATCAACATTTTGATAATAAAAAAATCAACAAATTTTCATTAAAAACAACTTGATTCAAAACATGTTTTATATCAAAATGGGCTTTATAAACACATGAAGATGTTTATATGTTCTATAAAATAATTTTTTTTAACGAAAATTATAGAGTCTAGTTTCTATCCCTAACCTAAGAGTTTGGTTGTTACGAATATATATATTATATATATATTTATATATATAATGGGCAACGATTATAGTTATTTTGAGTCACTCAGTTATTTAACCAAGGTTATCCATGTAAAACACATGAATAATTGAAATGAAAACAAATATAAACTAATATTAGATAATGAAAAGGTCTGTCACCTTTATCTTTTTATTTTTCTCATAAATGTCTATTATGTTGATCAACAGTACGAAAAATTAGATGACTTGGTGACTATAACAAGCTAAAACCACCAATATATATATATATATATATATATATATATATATATATATATATATATATATATATATATATATATATGCACAATTACCATCTTGAGTAAATTGAATACATATACGGTTATGCGTTTGATGTTGATTAGTAATTTGTTATGAATTGAATACGTAGGAAGTCGAGATATTTTCTTGCCATTGTTCAACTTAATTGATCATATGCCTGTTCGGTGGAGAACCTTTTGACCCACACCGACCCGTCCACTCGTGTTTGTCTTCATTTGAAACGATTGGAGTTAAATATTATTTTTCCACTTTTAGAAAATGAGAATCGCATCTTAGGATTCTGTAGTGTAGCCTTGGATATTCTCAATTCGGCCTCATGATGATACTCAGTCCACAATGTGGACTCGCAACCCAATGTCGTCCAAAGTGGGTTCTCCCGCTTCAGTCCAAACGTGAAACAATGGACAGGCAACGCCGTCTGGCCCAGCGGCACCAGGGGGTCAAGAAAAACCAGCTAAAACCAATCCCGCGGCTCATCTTCCAGCGCCCGGAACGCCAGCTCAAGCTCAACTCACTTGTTTTGTAAATTTGTAAATGGAAATGAGAAGGAAAACTTTGACACTTCTTTGGCTTTTTCCCTTCTCAAAAGCATGTTAGAATTTAGGTTACGCGGAAAAAACTTTCTCTGCTTACCAGCTAAAGTTCGTGTCTATTTCTCAAAAGCATGTTAGAATTTAGGTTACGCGGAAAAAACTCTCTGCTTACAAGCTAAAGTTCGTGTCTATTTCATGTAACATCTTAGAAACGTAGTTTTGTGTCGAAGATTATAAAAGATTTTTAAAGACTTATAAAGGAGGTCATGATTGTTTTTATTTTTAACTTTTTTAAAGTTAACGTCGAAACTGTTAAAGAACGGATTGAAATCTTCTAAACCAAATGGCCAACTAGAGTGAGTTAAGTTGCTATATTTAACGCATACTTTGTCTTGCTGTTCGACTGAAGGTCAGGTTTGAACTAATGTAAGTAAACATTTACAGTTAGGGCTTTACCCGATGTCTGCCAAAATTGATATCTATCGGATTTGGTGAGAGATTGGCATTACCAAGCAAAGTCTGAACCAAATTAGCAGAAATAGCCAAAACCATGAGCGGCGCTCTGCGCGGTGCCCATTGGTGCGAGCCATGGAAGAAGCAGCGAAACTTGGTACGCGTGTTGGGGTTTTTCAATCCCAAGGGCGAGCCACAGGTTTTTGGTTTCGCTACCTTTTTCCTTTCGCTGATGCTCGGAATCGGCCGCCTCTGCAACACCACGTTCCACCAAGCGGCAGGGTGAAGTCCAGGAAAGGACACGGAGCCGAAACCAACCACGGAAATGGCGGAAGTAATAAGAAAAGCACTGGAGAAGGAAAGCGACCAATAAGGGGGAGGAAAAAAAAAAAAGAGAGAAACGAAAGAATCTGCGCAAACAAATATCCTCTTCTCGGAGAGAAACCAACGTCATGCAGAGTCAACAATGGGTCCATCCTGCGTCCCTGTTTGATTCGAACGTCCCCACCGGCCCTCCAAATCTGCGGTGAGCCCCGTTTCTAGACCACCGTCAGGAAAAGGGGGAGCCGGGAGCAGCCCCTGGTTTCTGAAGACGGAAACCTCTCTCTCTCTCTTCCCCGCCCCACCACCACTCCCTTTAAATGCACCTGAATCCTTTCTTTCCCTTTCGTCCCAACGAAGCCGCCAATTAGATTCCTGAGACATTCGTCTTCTTACCTTCATTCTCCGCTCTCCTTTCCTCCCTCTCATCTCATTGTAACCATACCAAACGCAAGTTTCTCTCTCGAACCTCTTGCTCCGCATCTCTCGCTTTGTACACTCTCTTTTTGAGACAAGGAGGGAAATGGATACCAAGATCGGGCAGGTGGACGTGGCCAGGCCCATGAGTAACGACGTGGGCGCGCCGCCCTGTTCCAACTCCGTCGCGGTGGTGCAGAACTCCGTGTGCCCCGTCTCCTCCGATTCTACCCTCGGCCGCCATCTTGCCCGACGCCTCGTTCAGGTCGGCGTCTCCGACGTCTTCTCCGTTCCCGGTGATTTCAACCTCACGCTGCTCGACCACCTCATCGCCGAGCCAGGGCTCAACGTCATCGGCTGCTGTAACGAGCTCAATGCCGGGTACGCCGCGGACGGTTACGCCAGGGCGAAAGGCGTGGGCGCCTGCGTTGTTACGTTCACCGTCGGCGGGCTTAGCGTCCTTAACGCCATAGCCGGAGCCTACAGCGAGAACCTGCCGGTCATCTGCATCGTCGGTGGGCCGAACTCCAACGACTATGGCACCAACCGCATCCTTCACCACACCATCGGCCTTCCGGACTTCACCCAGGAACTGCGCTGCTTTCAGACGGTCACCTGCTTTCAGGTATCATCTTTTTTCACGATTCCCAACCTTTTGCCGTCTAGTCCGAAACGAAGAAATCCCTGTGGTCTCACAGTGGATCTTCTACCGTTATAAGCATGTCATTCTTGCTTGACTGTTACGTCTGCTAACTGGTTTTGGCCACTGCTATTGCCGAAATTTGAGATGCTACAAAAAACAGGACACAAACGATCTTTCTAGAGACGGTTGTGTATTTTTTTTGCCTGTAAGCCTTGTATACTTAAGGTTTGTTCGAAATAGATCTGGTGTTAATTCACTCATCCATCGGTCTAGATTTCTGCATGGTGTGTGTGAGGGAATTCACAACTATGAGATCTCTGGAGATCTCAAGTACAGCATGCAAAGGGAAAAAGTTGGTCCAAAGGGCGGTAAAATTGAATTTGTTCACTGCCATGCGCGTGTCTAAAAGCCTAGAGGATGATTATAAAAAAAAAAGTGGATGCATGTCTTCCTTGTAGAGCTTGTTGATTTATACTCATGAGGTTCTCTGTTTCAATTGTTTTAGGCGGTTGTGAACAATTTGGACGATGCCCACGAACTGATCGATACTGCGGTCTCCACTGCTTTGAAAGAAAGCAAACCGGTTTACATCAGCATCGGCTGCAATTTGTCTCATATTCCACATCCGACTTTCAGTCGGGAGCCAGTTCCTTTCTTCCTCGCTCCAAAGTACGTTTTAGTTTTCCCCTGTGGAGCTTCTCTTTTGGTTTTTTGGTAGAAGAAGACAAAAACCACAACCTGTGGTTGCTTTGCATCTGTTTCTCTGATCATGGTTTTGGGTTCTTAGATTGAGCAACCAGATGGGATTGGAAGCTGCAGTGGAAGCGACGGTGGAATTCCTTAACAAGGCCGTGAAGCCGGTCATGGTGGGCGGCCCGAAACTGAGAGTTGCCAAGGCCGGGAAGGCGTTCGTGGAGCTGGCTGATGCCTGTGGATATCCGGTGGCAGTGATGCCGTCTGCCAAAGGGTTGGTGCCGGAGCACATCCCTCACTTCATTGGCACTTACTGGGGTGCTGTGAGCACTGGGTTCTGCGCTGAGATTGTGGAGTCGGCAGACGCTTACCTCTTCGCAGGACCAATATTCAATGACTACAGCTCGGTCGGTTACTCATTGCTGCTGAAGAAGGAGAAGGCGATCATCGTTCAGCCAGACAGGGTAGTGGTCGCCAATGGCCCCGCCTTCGGCTGCATCCTCATGAAAGATTTCTTGAACGCCTTGGCAAAGAGGTTGAAGCGGAACACAACTGCCTACGAGAACTATTATCGGATCTACGTTCCTGAAGGCCCTCCTCCGAAGGCTTCTCCTAATGAGCCTTTGAGGGTTAATATCCTTTTCAAACACATACAGGTGCATAAAAAGCTCAGAGTTGTTCTTCCTTCGCTGCTTCTTTGAGATCTTTCGCGGGCACTGACATTTGGGTGTTTCAGGAAATGTTGTCCAGCGACACTGCCGTGATCTCTGAAACAGGGGACTCCTGGTTTAACTGCCAGAAGCTTAAACTGCCAAAAGGGTGCGGGTGAGAACCGGCAATCTTTCTTCTCTCTTCCAAATTTTCTGTTCTGTCTTCTTTTTTCTGAGGCAGGGTTGTTCCCATTGGCCTCCGAACAGGTATGAGTTCCAGATGCAGTACGGTTCAATCGGTTGGTCTGTTGGTGCAACGCTCGGATATGCACAAGCTGCAAAGGACAAGCGTGTGATTGCGTGCATCGGCGATGGAAGCTTCCAGGTAAGCCTGACAAGAAATGAAAACCTCCATCCCTACATCCATATGGAATCCATTTCGAGAATTTGCAGGGAGCTTAAGCGAGGCTGGTGAGATTGATCAGCTGCACCTCTATGGTTTCTGTAAATGCAGATGACAGCACAGGATGTGTCAACCATGCTGCGGTGCAATCAGAAGACCATCATCTTCCTCATCAACAACGGAGGCTACACGATAGAAGTGGAAATCCATGACGGACCCTACAATGTGATAAAGAATTGGAACTACACAGGGCTTATTGACGCCATATACAACGGAGAAGGAAAATGTTGGACTACCAAGGTGCTTTTCTTCTTCCCTCTTTTGATTTTCAACGGGAAATTGTTTTCTCGTATGAGAAATCCTTTCATTGATTATTATTGGAGGAGCTTTCCTCAAAAGTGTTCTGTTTGTCTCTTTTGCAGGTGCACACAGAGGAGGAGCTGAAAGAAGCAATAGCAACAGCAACCGGCACAAAGAAGGATTGTTTCTGCTTCATTGAGGTGATTGTTCACAAAGATGACACCAGCAAGGAGCTCTTGGAATGGGGGTCTCGCGTGTCTGCTGCAAACAGCAGACCCCCCAACCCTCAATAACTTAGCCCCCTGCTTAGCGTCCCCCAAGTTTTGTCTTCTATTCGGTTTCCAGAGAGCTTCACGAGATCTAAAACCGCCGATGGTAAATAACAGCTGCATGTAATGCTTCGATTTCCAATGGGAAGTCCTAGAAAAACGAAAGGAACTTTGTTTGCGGTCACAGCTTGTGTAATTTTCTTTTTTTCATATTTTTAGTGGGCAATGGTACGTGCTCATGTGTCGTTGGGTTTGGCTCAAACAGAATATTTCACATGCTCTCCTCATCCCTAGTTTCGGTGTTGGCAGCTTTCCCTTTACCTTTTTAGCTCTGGTCTGTTTTCTGACCGCGCCGCATCAAAGATGCTTATCATGATCTTAAGTTGGTGCTCCATATCTGTTCTTTCTGCAACGTTTTTCAGGGGTGGCTGTTGGTTGCTCGGGGATTCTATCGTTAAGCCTCTCACGGTTCTCCATTTTGCCTAGAATGAAGCAAGAAAGTGTTGCAAAAGAGAAAAATAATGGGGAATTCTACTTTTGTTAAAGACATTCACGTGTCTTGTTTTTTTATCTCTCACCACCATCCCAAGGTTGGGCTGGCGGGTGTTTGAATGACGGAGGAGACAGAGAGTCTTTAATACGTTCTTGCTGCACCTAAAGAGTAGGACGATTGTTTGAATGAATGATAGAGTCCTTCTCAGGGTGGGTTTGAAATGCGTCCAAATTTCCTCTTAAATGGTTTCATTTCTCTCGGGTAATGGTAGTAGGTGAGGGGAATCGTAGTAAATGGGGCGAGTAAAAATTTTTTCACTTTCTCTTTTCGGACTATTTATTGTCTTCGGAAACAGAGAAAGCCGAGGACCTCCTTTAGCCTTTAGGCTGTCATTGGAAATGACGGTTCAATTTTGATGCATTTAACCTTTTTCCCTTTTACCCCAAGGGCTTGTCAGGGCCATCCGGTCCAGGTGAGCACCCTTTTTACGTTATTTCCATATAACCTTCCCCGCGAATTTAAGCAGCTGTACTTTGTAATTGTTTAAATGTTTTTGTCGCTTTTTCCCAAGTATATAAACAGTTGAGGGTTTCCATATAAATTTCTCTTTTATAAAATTACGGAGCATATCCACTTGTTCGACTGTTCTTGAAAAGCTATGAAATCTAATGTAATGTCCCTTCTCTTTATATATTAACTGGCTCCAGTTATTTGTTTATTAATATTAATGGTGTTCTTCGATCATTTTACTGAATTAGTGTTCTCAAAAAAGGCAACTATTAACCACAGGGCCTTAATTCCAACAGATGCTCCCTTTTTTTTTTGGTTTCCCTAAAGCCATACGCCTAAGACAGCCCAACCCAAGGTTTGGGATGATGAAAGGGATTCTACAAAATTATGGCGAGGGGAAGGGGTTTTTCATAAGATCTCGCTTTCCATTTCATTTTCTTACAATCATAAAATTACGAAAGCAAGGAACGGGTGTCTCTGTCTCTGTCGGCTTATTGCATGTTAGTGACATTACGTGTTCCTGCAATCATGTTGCTCCTGCTTCCCTTTGTTTAACATTAATTGGTCATTTAGATCCACATCATGGGACCACCGAGTTATAATATTGTTGATTATTATATATACCAACTTTCTCTCAGATAATTTCCATTATTTGTGTGGGTTGCTTCTCCATACACTCCGGAATCTCTCTCTCTTCTCTCTCTCTCTCTCTCTCTCTATATATATATATATATATATATATATAATCTCATTCTAACTGCGTCCTTCTTTGTATTTGTTGACTAAAAAATTAAGAAAGAGTAAGTCCCTATTAACGCTCTTGTACGTGTCTGAATGAAGAAACCCATTCAGTGAATAAGCAACAAAAATGATATCACTCTTGTCAATCTATAGCCATTATTTATTTGAAGGTCGGGTTTTTCAACTATTTAGTGTCCGATAAAAAAGATAATTTTGTGTTCCATTCTTAAGTTTTTGAACATGGAGATATTCCAAGTACTCGTTTGGGTTGTACTAATAATGGGTGTTACATATGGTTTTTCTACACTTGATCTTGGCAATTCTAATTTCTAAATCATATATATATATATATATATATATATATATATATATATATATATATATATATATGTCTCCTTTGCATTCAATGCTGGTTAAATGTTCTGCTCATCGGTTGTCTTGATTTTGTAAGAGAGGTAGGAGACATGGGCGGGTTAATATATAAGATCTAATATCCCTACATAGAAAGAAAGATACTAGGTACCGGCATGTTGGGACAACTTAATTTCCCTTTTTCTCATAATTAGATATCCACTTTCTTTAATAAATGTTCGACAACATGTGTGCGTATGTGTTCAACTAATACTACTACTTTAGCATTTTGAGAGTGGTTGTTTTCTAACTGCATCTTTTTCTTATCACTTTCCCTTCTATGATGCATTTTTTTATCTCTGTCCTTTTAGTTCGCACAATTATTTTGTACACCCTCAAAGTTGGGGATCTCAAGGAGGAGCAGAAACTTTGAAACATAAAGCCGAAGACGGGGTCCTTTATTAAGAAAGACAATATTTATGTGTTGATTTATTTAATATGATCATTTTTTTTTTGTTTGAACGGGACAAAGTTACAGACAGTGTGCACTGTGCAGTACAAAGAAGTCGACATGGTAGGCACAATAAACAAAGGTATAAGCAATGAAGTGTTATATATATATATATATATATATATATATATATATATATATATATATATATATATATATATATATATATATATATATATATATATATATATATATATATATATATATATATCTTCACAGTTAATATTTAAACAATTCAAATACTTCTTCTCATAGTTGAATGGTCACTAGCTTGCATTTAATGGAGAGAAATAAGAAAAGGCTGCCTGAGTTACTCCAACTAGGCCTGGGCGTCGGGCCGGGCTACCACCGAGCCGGCCCGGCCCGACTCCCGCCCTCCGGTGGTCGGGCGGCCTCCGCCCTCCGGCGGTCGCTCCCCTGACCCCTCCCTCTCTCTTCCCGTCTCCCTCTGCTCCCTCTCCGTTTTCCCTCTCCCTATCCGCCTGGCCCGCTCACTCCACCACCGCTCGACCCTCCACCTCCTCTAGCGTCGTATTGCTTAGGTGAAGGGTCATTGGGAACACCTCCGCCGTTTTCCTCTTCAGCAACACCCGAATCCACCGCCTGATCAAACCTGCAGCACCACCACCCTCTCTCTTCCATTCTCTCTTCCCCTCCGTTCTCCTCTTCTGCTCCTGCTCGCTCCCTTCTCCAATTTTTTCCTTCCATTTTTCTCTATTCCGTCCTCGTTTCTTCCTTCTCTCGGTGCGACATCGATCAACTATGGCACTGTCCATAACCGATCTCTCCGCCTTCTCCAGTCTCTCCAACTCTCCCTTCCCATCTCCCTCTCCTCCCTTTCCGCTCGTCTCCCTCTTCGCGGCGGGCCAGGCCCGATCGCTCGTCTTCCTCTTCGCAGCGGGCCGAGCCGGGCCTGACTTTTGGTGGCCCGGCCCGGCAAGTTCATCGGCCCGGGCCCGGGCGTCAGGCCCGATGGGCCGGCCCGGCAAGTTCATCGGGCCGGGGCCGGGCTTCAGGCCCGATGGGCCGACCCGGTCCAATGCCGTGACCTAACTCCAACAAATTGGTTGTCAGGATGGCACACAACGCACATAGAGAGAGATATGGATGTATAGGCAAACAAATACATTTTTCTACGGTTTTTCAAACTTAATGTTTTACAAAATTTTGACATTGTAGATTCTGTTCTATATCAAAATTTGGTAGTAAAATATGTTAAACTTGACATTTTGGTTCATTGCATTTTTCAAGTGATTAGCGAAACGTCAACAACTTATTGGCCAACAATCATATGTTTTGAAAAAAAAAATGATTGAAATTGCGGCGTCATGAACAAGTAATAATCAGCACATCCATATGCACAAGATAAGAACCACCAACATTGGAGTAAGTTTACATATAATGGGGGTCCGGAAATATCTGCAATATATAATGTGTCAAGCTGCTGGTCCAGCGTGTCTATTTGCCATATATAAAAATAAACATACAAATTTTTGCATGACGTTTGACTAATTGTTTGATACTTTTTGTACTAAGGACTTCGGACATTAAATATCGTCCAGTTGTGGCAATTTGACGACCGTCCTTGCACCCTTGATCGTTGGATTCACCAACTGCACTTTGTTGATTTTTTTTTTTTTCAAAAGATCGCGTGAAAGAGGATTCTTCCCTACCTCTGAATGCCGACAGAGTCCAGTGGGTGCGAATTCTATATTAATTTGCTTTTCCTTTTGACATCAGGCGTCTACTTCTGCATGGCCTCTGTAATGTAAAATAAGAACTGCTCTTTCGCTATACCAAAATTAAAAAAAATCGATCCTTCGGCTTCCTTTCGGTATATCTCATGGTGGGAGAATCGAATATCCTTCATGAGAGCATAAAGGGATATGGATTTTTATAATTAATGCAGAAAAATTTGTTTATTTCGCCACCGTTGGATTAAAAGGAGTTTTCATTAGAAACCGACTTGACTTTTGGAGGAATAAGGGCTAAGTCAAGGTAGGGTTAGCATGTTCACTTTTATATAAGAATTTTGGAAAATCATATTTCCGTGTTAGTTTAAATTAATGCAGAAAAATTGGTTTATTTTGCCACCGTTGGATTAAAAGGAGTTTTCATTAGAAACCGACTTGACTTTTGGAGGAATAGGGGTGAAGCCAAGGTAGGGCTTGCATGGGCCTGACTCCACCTCAAACAAAACTCTTTCAAAAATTTACGTGTAAATTTAAAAAAAATTCACTTTTATATAAGAATTTTGGAAAATCATATTTCGGTGTTAGTCTAAATTTAGAAACTTTAATTCAGTTCCTTCCATGAAAAATTTCTGGCTCTTCCTTTCAAAAAAAAAACCTAAAACATGGCAGCATTACAATATTTGTTGTATTTAGCGGCTTGAATTAATGTATATGCCATAAACAAAAGCCGATAAACGAGTCTCTGAAGCTGGAACATATTTTTTGCAATATCAATTTCTGGTTGAAGATTGAGCTTCTTCTAGCGACATGTTCGTACGGACAATCGCACCTATTTTAATGGAGAAGCGACAGGGTTGTTTTTTGCATTGCCCTGTGCGCCAAGCTTAAATGTTTTTTGCCTCAGCCCCTGCCCCATCTACCCTGACGCTAACATTGCCTGCAGCACAAAAACCACTTCTTCAATGGCCGTGAAAGGTACTGCATTGAGAAGTTGAATTGCTTTCATGCACGTGCTTTGCAAAACCATGACCTCAAGGCACTAAAAAAAAAAATCACTTTTATCTACATCTAAAAAACGTCAGTAAAAGTCAATAAAGTGTTAATAAAACTATTTACTAATGTTCTTATTACAGAAAATTAAACGTCACTGTTCACTAAAGGTTTTACTGACGTTTTGCAACGTGTCAGGCAAAATATCTTATTTGTAACATTAAATATGCATCAGTACCTAATGACTAATTACTTGTGTTCCTCATGTCAGAATGCTTGTTGGCAAGTCTCTAGTGAAGGATTTATTGACGCAAGTGAATGTTAGTAGACATCCTTTATTTACTGATGCTAAACCGCCACTGACGTTCGTTAATGTCAAAAAATATTTCTCTTTTTACTGATTCTAGTTAGCATCAGCAAATGCTGATCATTATTGAAGTTTATTTACATCAGAAATAACTATTTACTGACCATCAGTAAATGTTTTTTGCCCTAAAGTATGGTATATCTTACACAATCCCATTATTGAGTACACAGAAAAAGATGTCAAATTTTACATCAGAATTTGTAGCTATACACATTAATGAACACATCCAAAAAATGTCATGTACTAATTAAAATGTCATTCACATAAAGAAGAGCCATTACTCAATATCAGCAAAATATGGTTCATTCTCTTAAATGTACAACACAACATTGTGCCCTGGTATCATCATCAACTTCATTCAACTCCCTCACAGGGTGGAGATGTAGCAGTGATGTCCAATTCTATTTTATCATTTGGATACTTTTTGTACAGGTGATGAGCAACAAATCTCCAACCAGCTGTACTTAGAAGAGACTGATCAGTAAATTTGTCAACAAACTAGTTCATACCACCTGCCTGTTCAAACATAAAAAAGCAATTTGCAAATCAACCTATTCAATAAAAGAATTGAAGAACACAAATGAAAGCCATAAATCTAGCATATATTTGTCAAAGAAGCTCATCTTCACAAACAAAATGAATTTCAAATATACCAGATGAACAAACCTCAAACAATACAAGCTGAATTTGTATAAGAAGCTGCGTTGGTTCATGAACAATTTCTACAAACAGTTGCTACCATGGTTGTGATAAAAGTACTTAAGACCTTGAGACGTCAAGTTCTTTGCCTTTATGTATTGCAGATTTGAGAAACATTGTAATGATTAGTGATTAATGAAAAACAATATAAAACACTAAGATTTTGTTGCAAGTCTTTTACACTGTATGCACACAAGCTACAGAATAGTTTGGAGAAACAACCAATTTAAGTAACAACAAAAAACATGAGAGACAATTCAAACATGAAGCAAAATTTGAAAAGGTTCCAGTTTTGAAAAGTTAATTCAACTAGAAAAGCTCTAAATTACTATGTCAAAAGTGTACAAAATATATTTGCATGGAACAGCCTCTGCCTCCAAAAAGTTGGAGGAAACCATTTGATAGTTGCACATGAGAACTATGAGGATGCTTCACTTTCTTATAATTTTAGTAGTACTAGTAAGTTCTGCTTATTTAGTTTAAATACGAAGAGAACAAATATTCTACTTGAGATAAAGATGTAAGCCATAAAAAACTTGTATGTTCAAGGCAGTGGTACCGCAAAAAATAACAATCATTTCTAAGATATCACACATACCATGTGTAGGTCTTGGTATCCATAGCAATCTTGGGCTTTTACCACCATTTCTTTAAGAAGATGCCCTCACATTGAAGTTAAATCTATTGGAATTTAGTAGGTCATAAGCTACCAGAGAAGAAAACAAAAAACGTCAATATGTAGGCAACAAAATTCCAACATACGGAATATATTATAGCCTGAAAACATACAAGCTGAGAATTTGAAATGAGTATCAATTAATGTTTCACAAACTGGAAAATAATTAGGAGATTTTTAGGAGAAAAAAAACCACATACCATGTTTGAAGGCATTAGCTCGGACTAGCAGAGAAAAACTGGAACTAAAATTTGTAGAAAAAATATCTCCATAATAATATGCGCGAGAAGCATATCCATTAGAAAATAAAAGAAAATTGGAGTCCACATTAATAATACCTTGAAGTGTTGTTGATTGCAACCATGTGAAGAAGTCGAGAAATTGACTCTCAATTGATCAGAATCAAGCTCGGAAGATTGAGCTATGCAAAAGTGGATGTCTAAACCTAAAGTCTAGTCTTAGGTCTGACTACCCCTAGTAAAGGCATCATGATTGGCCAAATCTCATACCAATACGTTGGGTCCCATCTCTTGGATTCTCAGGTATGGAAAATAGAGGCAAGTACATGTAATGATATCCCATTCACGGGTTGCATGTGAAATAAAACATTTTACATGTAAACACCAATAGAGCTTATTTCAATAAGTAACAGCTAACCCTCAAAGTTATGAGTTAATCACAATCAAATAGTGGTTTTTCTTTTAATAAAAAAGCACAAGTCATGTAAATCTCTAGGTTTTATGTTAATAGTAACATCCAATCTTATTCCATAAGAACTTGAAGACAGAATACTTGTTCAACTTAAGATATAAAGACAAAAGGCTCCTGATACATGCATGTGAACTTAAAGTTAACAAAAGTATAACCAAATTCATCTTTCTTAATCTCACGTGAATTAAATACATTGAACCATCAACATTTAAATAAAACAAAATGCAAATCTCCAAAATATTTTATTTCTACCATGTCAGTTATTACTCTATAACAAGTCACATTTGTAGTACCAACAACAACACTATTTTGAGTTTTCAAATTTTGCCCTTTTATCCTATGTATGGAACCGAAACCCATTTTCATTGAAACCTTTGAGCATTCTTACTATCTTTTAAGGTTTCTACGATGACCATATGAGTTCTTTGGTTATGCTTTCAGTAGCATCTGTTCATGAAGTAGACAAATCTATAATATGAATAAAAGTAATTCAATTAATATATACATAGGAAATATATGAATATTTTTAAAGGCGTTTAGGAAATTACATTATTTTTGAAACCAATCAGGAAACTTGTCCTTATGAATTTGTTCAACTTCTCGAGTTTTTCAATGTTGTGATTTCAGCAAGCAAAGGTGTTGCCTACAAATGGCATATTTATAAAGATTAAAAATATGAAACATTAGTCATATGAAAAGTACATAAACATGAATAAGATCTAACTCTAGGCAGCCTTTTTTGAACAAATCATCATCAAGTTGTTCATAATTTCATTCAATATGATTAAACTTTATCTCAATGACATCCAAATATCACAAACAAAATGTGAGACATTTTTCAAACAAATATCCTTCTACAATAGAGACTTTTGATCGACTTTCGTTACATACATGAGTTTTCAAATTGAGGGAGCACCTACACATGCGACACGTGAAATGAATTACTATAAATTTTAATATAACCATTATCAGAAATTCCACATATCTTTCAATAGGATACATCTACCCCTATTGTATTGATCCAACTAGCCTTGCCTCCTATGCTAAATGAATGAGCAGGTGCACTATATTGTAAGAAAAAGTTTGAAAATATCCTCTTCAAATGACATAGTATAAGTGCTATATACTTTTCTATGTTTTTGAAGTTGGCATCATTGCCAATCTTTGAACACGATTTTTTGAACAATCCATGAAACTCGATAAGCACTAAATTGACCATTTTTATCAAACACTTTCTTACTGTTAATGGAAAAAGTTGATGCATTAACACATGTCAATCACGAGTTGAGTCTTGAAGGCTTTATGTTCCTTAACATGAATAAACCTCCAAAGGTTTGAAAAGTAACCGTTAGTTACATTAACACACTTCAAGATCTTACAAAATATGAACACTCAAAATTTTCACAAGTTCAAGTGACAATTGTACTTTTCACCACGAGATTTTCAATTGAATTTTCAAAGGCCAAATTTCATGAACAAAAGGCTATTTTTGAGCCAAACAAGCACCTTTTACACTAGCATTGAACAGCCAGACTCAATTCATTAGGTTGTCCAAAAACTTACTGTTTTGCCACCTACAAAATCTGATATTTTGGCCATCATTGATTTCTCTTTATAAATGTGCTACACACGACTTGATAAAAATTTGTTATTGTTTTTTGAAGCAATACGAAAGGAATTTTTCAACAAGATTTTAGCCAGAGCTTATTTAGGAGTTTGAAACCAGATTAAAAAAATTAATCCGAAACTCCAAAAATACACATAAAGGCAAAATGGTTATTTTATTTTTGAGCCATATTCTTCTGCATAAACATAGGGTATAGGTCACATATACATTGGTTTATGATTTTCTTTGATTCTAGAACTTTAGTTCAATCTCAACCCTTTATTTGAACCGGTTTCAACCCAAAATCACATACAATGGTATTTTGGTCATTTGACACCATGCATGTATTTTTTATAAAACCTAACTTATGAGCATAAACTTAAGCTAGCTTTTCATAAATTTCATGGATCTGACAGGCCTGTGCCCAGGCTCAACTTTCTCAAATTTTCCATTAAGACTTAATTTTCCAAAGACAACACCTAGGTTGAGCCTACACGAAGCCTAGGTTTGAACCCAATTTTTCAGAAACTAAACCTAACTCAGGTCCAACCTATGTTATGTAGCTTGAAGCCACCTAACCCAGTTCGAGCTAGGTCCAGGTTAAGATATCCATTTCATATTTATGATTCAGATCATATACTCAAGTTTTATTTTCATGTCTGGATCTCATATCCAAGTCTTTGATCTGATATCTGCCTTTATATAGATCAAGATCCATTATTATCATTTTAGATCCTGGATATCAAATCACAATCCAAATTCCCATAAAATATCCGGATCTTCTTCAATTTTCCTTAGATCTGGACCTGGATTTGGGTCTCAACATCAAACGTAGATCCATGATCCAATGTGAGCTTAATGCACATTATATCCCAAAAATGTATCATGATTTTTTCACTCCATGCTTAATGTCAATTCACAAATAAGCACTTGAGACATGCAAAATTCTTTGTTGAGCGCTTCGATGCAGATGAAATCAAAATCGGTATCTGTATATGGTCCAGACAAACAGTTTTTTGATTTGTATCAAGTTTTAGAATAAGGTGTAAAAGTGTGTTTCTCCTCTTCATATTTTCATGTTGTTCATCCTCCATTCTCACCAAATACTTTATCAATAATCGATGAGTACTTTTCTGTACTTGCGTGGCTTTCTATGGAATCAAATTCGGAGTCCGAATGAGATCACAACGAGCAAAATACAATTGAAAATATAATTTTAACCTATGGTTTGGAGAGTTGAAAAAGAGTGATTGTAACAAAAGTTTAGTCCTAGATCGAAAATCCCAAAGGGGTTCGCCCCTTATCTCCCCTAAAAATAGGCCTCCTCCCTCCCATTTGACACAACACACTTTGAGCTATTCTTTGAGAAGCCCAAAGAGTTGGTAAAATTTCAACTGGGTAGTAAAAAAAAAGGTCTAGCTCAAAACAAGTTATATTTTTAAGTCTTGATCTAAGTTTTGGTGTGTTCTGCATTAGCACTGGAACTAGACCCAACCAGACTCAATGTAGGGTTCGTGGGAGTGGGCTCAACCAGGGTATCAGCTTTAGGTAATTTGGCTTTCTCTTTTATTTCTTTTCTTATTTGCAATCTAGTTCCTTTTCTTTATGCATGCTTTGCTTTGCTTTTAGCATGTTTATTTTAGTTTTCTTTTTGTTTTAGCATGTTTAGTTTTCTTGTGTTTCTAGCATGTTTAGTTTTTTTTTTTTTGATTAGTTTGGAACATTTATTTTCTAGATTAGATTTATTTTAATTTCTTTACTGTAGGCATAGGGGTTAGGTATGCCCCTCTCCTCTCTTCTTTGTCTCTTTATTTTAATTTCAAGTTTTTGCATATGTAGGTTTACTTGAACCATGCATGTAGAATATAATTTTATTTCATGTTTTTTCTAATCATGCATTGCACTTTTATTTTGACAAGCACCACCTTGTACCCACATATACCTCTTGTTTGAAACCATAGTGGGTCAGCAAAGTAGCTCATGTATGTAAAACCTGAATCTAGCCTGGTCCTCATACAAGAATCATTTTCAAACCATAGTTTTCTCTAGAATGTAAAAAAAAAAAAAATTCTCTTTTAAGCATATAATCCAAACTTAGCTCATTTCTCTAAAACCTAGTTCAGACAGGTCTTAGAGCTTACTAATTGTAAACCTAGTGCCATAGCTTAGGTTTAGTCAAACTTTTGTAAACACTCATTCATACAAAATGAATGATATTTGACTAAGATAAAATGCACTTGCTACAGTCAAACCCAAGTAGATTCGAACCTAGTGTAGGAAGGCCAAACATAGTCACATTGACCAACTTCCCCTAGCTCATTTGGATCTTCGATCTAAATTCAAAGTATTGGATTCAAATAATAAACCTTATGTTAATCTACGCCATGACATTAACTCAAGTCCAATCTACTTGCACAAATAATAAAATTTGGATCTTGGATTATGGATTTTGGATCTCAAATTTTTGATCAGGAGTCTTAGATTTTGGATCTTGGATTTCGGATCAGATTTCACATACAAGTCTCAAATCATAAATCTCAGATTATGTATTTTGCATTTCATACCCTAAATTTCAGATCTTGGATCTTAGTTTGTAGATCTTTGATCTTGTATTGAATTTTGGAGCAAATGAGTATTTGATCATAAACCTAGGATCAATCGCCATAGAATCAGACCCAAATACAAGATTTTAGACCCTATAATAATCATACTTGGATCTATCCTTTTCAGAATTTAGATTTTAAAAGATCTAATTAGGAATACAAGAACAAATTTACTGGATTTTTGACCTTTGATTTTGGACCATGAGTCTCAATCACATGAATTGATATTTTGACTTTTACATCTCCTATTCAAATTTATGACAAGAATTATATACATTTCTCAAATCATGATTACAATATTTGGATTTAAATCCAGATTTCTCCTGATAGGTCCACGTCCTACATCCTAGTTCTAGTAGAGAGTAGACTACATGACTTAGTTTTTGCATGCATTATATTAGATTTAGGACATCGATTTGCATTGATGTACGATGATCTGAACATGAATAGGCTTTAGATTAATTTCTTCTTGTTCACTAGTCCATTTATGAGATCTACTTATATTTTTAAATATGCATGATTTCATAAGTAAGGTCATTTTGCTTTCTTAGATTTTGGACGACATTTGTACTTTAAAAATGAACCATTTTAGTCTAGTCATTGGTCTGATTATCCCTGATTATCCCTAATCAATACGCTAAGAACTATCAAACCTCGTACTGACAGGTAGGGTCCCATTTCTCGAGAACTCACACATGGAACGAAGTTGAGTATAGGTAACAAGTTTTATTTATATGGTTTGCATGTAAGAATGAAGATTTTACATGTAAACAAAGTAGTGACTATGATAAGACCTGTCACTATCTTACTAGACAAATGTGCCACTTTTTTAAGTTTTAAATGTCATCTCACCCTTAGAGTGATCTAGGTACCCTCATTTGATGTATGTATATATTTTTGTCGTGCATTAACAATTAGAATCGAGAGAGATTTACTATACTCACATAGATATAGAATCACATATAATCTCTCTCAATTTAAGAGTATTTTGATACAATGTTTGCTTCCTTTTGTGCTTTTAACCCCCATTTTAGGCTACATTGCATTAGAGCCAATTGTTTGTGTATGTGATGATATATTTAAATTTCTCCTTACCTATATGTCCTGATCATCACGTCACGAATACTCCTTGTGCGCATTTGCTTAGGGTGGTTCAATAGTTGGACCAACATACTAGAGGTGGGTATTGGCCCTTCCCTCACCCATACTAAGGCACTAGCCTGATATATTGGTGAGTGATCAAGGAGATTGAAGACACTTACCCTTTTAAAACTCCATTTGAAGGAGTCTGTGCCACATACTATGGACTTCTTGTCCATGTATCTAGACATACCTGTTATATGGAATAACCGAGGATTGGAAATCCTGAGATATCTAATTCTATGTGACCAAGCTGATGTTAACCATTTGCATGATAGAGTTATGTCATTTGGGGGTGCTGTTTTAAACAATGGTGTGTATCTTGTTTGATTATATGTTTATTTCCCTACACTTCATTTAATAGTGTGCACCAAATTATCCATAAAAAACAAAAGACCCCTTGTTTTTCTGTGTCAAAATCGTCTAGAAATTTCCTTTTTAATGTGATCTTATAGAGTCTCTGCAGCCTGTCAAGGTCAAAATTGTCATTTCAATTGGAACCTCCTATTGGGTCAATCTTGATAGGCAAAGTCTCATCACCTAGTCTGAATATTCTATATTTGTGTATTCATTTGCATGCCTGTCTTGACTGTGGTCTCGAGATAATAGCATTATTAATAGGAAGTTAGATCAATAGTTTATTTTGTTCATGCATTGGATGAGAGGTGGAACCTGTACACGTCCATATTTTGGTTCATCTTTAGAGAGATAACACCCCTTCTAGACAAATTCACCTATATTTTGGATCTGTCAGAGCAAGTGAGACATCATAGAGACACAATCAATCCTCAATTAGTTATGAAATTTAAAGCCATCTGCTACAAGGATCTATTGTAACATAATTACAAACTTCAAGAGTTGGGATCTCAAGAAAGAGGGAGATCGTAGTTTCCTCAGACTCGTCGATTTTCATGCATACTTTGGAGGTACAATAGAGGATACAAGGGTCAAGTCACTTAAGCAACAGTACCTAACTAGTGAGGTGATGATCTTCTGCACTACAAGACTCTTGGTCTTGCCCAAAGGATAAAGTATGATGGATCTACATGTTCTAGAGCTATTCAGTATGTGCAGAAAGATCAAGAATCAGCACCCCTTCACTTGCTTTGGATGGTCTTGCATTTCTCTATAGGGGTCTCACCCGATTTGGCATGGGTCTGTCAAAGCAAGTGGGACATCATAGAGACACAATCAATCGTCAATTAGTTATGAAATTTAAAGCCGTCTGCTACAAGGATCTATTGTACAAAATTACAAACTTCAAGAGTTCGGATCTCAAGAAGGAGGGAGATTGTAGTTTCCTCAGACTCATAGATTTTCATGCATACTTTGGGGGTACAATAGAGGATATAAGTGTAAATCAGGCTCGATCTTGAGAATGCAAATGCTTCAAGAGATACACTCTTGAAGATCCCAACAACTTCAATAGGTAATAAAAAGCCAAACTTCAAATTTGAAGAAGAGATACCAAATATATTAATCTGAAGAGAAGAATACACAAGAGAGGCCTAAAAGCCTTAACCAAAACAAAGACAACAGTCTCTTATTTATAGAGCAAAGAAAGGAGGAAAGAAGGGAGGAGTTGGTTGTTGGGCCAGCTCCAGTGGCTAGAAATCTAGCCGTTGGAAGCTGGCCCAACAGCTAGAAATCTAGCTGTTGGAAGCTGGTCTGGTCCAATAGCTAGTTCCCCTTTTACAAGAAAAAAAAGGTAAAAACAGAAAAAGAAATAAAAAAGGGTACATAAAAATAAAATAAATTACATAAACACCTATGCATGCATATATATATATTTATATATACAAATCATACATGAAATTAAATGTATGACAGTACATATGAAATATATATATGTATACTTACATGATGTCTAGTCCTTAATTTCTAACACCCCCCTCAAACTTATGGTGTGATCGTCGAAAGTTTGCAAAGAAGAAACTGAAATCGTGCTAAAACAAGTGCCTTGGTGAAAAAATCTTCAAGTTGATATTCGAAAGGGACAAAGGATATATCGATTGTTCGGCTAAGATATTGTTCTTTGACATAGGGACAATCCATTTCAATATGTTTTGTCCTTAATGAAAAGTATGATTGCTAGCAATGTAGATGACACTTTTATTGTCGCTGCAGAGTTTGGTGGCTTCATTTAAGTCAATTTCAATGTCTTTGAATAAGCTTTTTAACCATACAATCTCCATGGTGGTGGTGGCCATGGCACGATACTCTACTTCGGTTGAAGATAGAAACACATTATTTTGTTTTTTGCATCTCCACGAAATAAGAGTCACCTAGAAAAACACAAAAACCGGGGGTGGACTGCTTATTATTAGGATCTCTACTCCAATCAACATCAGTATAGGCAATCATATTCAAGTTTGATGAGGAGGATAGAAAAAGTTCCTTAGTGATAGTGTGTTTGACATATCCAACAATTCTCAATGCGGCTCCCATGTGTACAGAAGTGAGTCTTTGTTGAAACTGACTTATGACATGTACAACATGTGATATGTCAGGCGTTGTGATGGATAAATATGTGAGAGCTCCAAACAATTGACGAAATGGAGTGGGATTTTCTAAAAGTTCTCAATCATCAATCTTCATCTTTACTCCTAAGGCTTCAGGAGTGTCAACCACCTTGTCATCAGTGATTCCTGATCTGTTTATAATGTCATTGGTAAACTTCATTTGTGAGAGTAAATATCCTCTCCTACTATACGCTACTTCAATACCAAGGAAATATGTTACTTGACCCAAATCAGTCATTTCAAATTCATTCTTTAGAAAATCCTTTACCTACATAATTCCGTTGGCATCATCACCTGTAATAATCATATCATCTACATATAACAGTAACACAATTATACCTATTGCAATATTTTTAACAAACATAGCAGTGTCAGAATAACATGATTTAAAATCTTGTTTAAACATAACATTGCTAAACATGTCGAACCAAGCTTTTGGAGCTTGTTTCAAGCTATATAGTGTCTTTCTAAGATAAAAAACTTTTCCTTGAGGTACATCAAGCCCAGGAGGTGAGTCCATGTGTACCTCCTCAGTTAAGTAACCATTCAAAAAAACATTTTTGACATCCAATTGATATATGGACTATTTGTTTAATTGAAGCAACGATAATAAGAGCTCTAACAAAGGTCATACGAGCAACATGGGTAAAAGTTTCTTCACAGTCAATCCCATATTTTTGGGCATATCCTTTGGCAACTAGTCTAGTTTTATACCTTTCAAGTGATCTGTCACTTCTAGTCATGATTTTGTAAACCCACTTACATCCTATTGTCTTTTTCCTGATAGAAAGAGACACAATGTCCTAAGTTTTATTATTTTCAAGAGCTTAAGTTCATTGTTCATGGCTTCAACCCAATGTGGGTTAGCTTTGGCTTCAAGATAGGATGAAGGTTCATCAAGAGAGTGAATAGCTAATAAGCAAACTCTATGTTTTTGAGAAAAAGACTCGTAGGAGACAAATTTTTGAGGAGGATGAATATCTCTTTAAGATCTCCTAAGAGTAGGTTGAGACTCTTGGATGTTTTGTTGAGACATTCTCTCATAAACTATAACTTTTCTTGGTGGTCTATTAAAAGAAGTGCTATCAACCTCATTTAGAGCATCATCATATGAAGAATGCCAAACATCATCATCACCATTATCATCATCATTGTCATTTATCCATAAAAAGGAATAGTCATCTTCACCCTTGGGTTTTATTTTCATTAAAGCAATTTTCTTCCTCTAAAAATATCACATTTCTTGAAACATACACCTTGTCTTTTTCAATATCATAGCATCTATATCCTTTTTGAGTTTCGGAATAGCCAATATAGACACATTGAATAGCCCTAGATGAAAGTTTGTCATTTTTGTCATTTAGAATGTAACATTAGCAACCAAAAACTTTGAAACTTTTATAAATTGGCTCCAAATTAAAAAGTTTTTGAAAAGGTGAAATGTTTTCTAAAACTTTAGAGGGCATTTTATTAATCAAGTAAATGATGTTAGAATCACTTCAGCCCAAAAAAATTTTGGAACATTTTTTGATATAAGAAGAGCTCTTGTTGTTTCAAGAATATGTCTATGTTTTCTTTCGGCGACTCCGTTTTGTTGGGAGGTCTTAGGACAAGACTTTTGGTGTATAACACCTTTTTCCTTTAGGAATTCTTCAAATTCATTGGAAATAAATTCTCCCCCGGAATCACTTCTAAAAAATTTAAGGTTTGCATCAAATTATGTTTTGATCATGTTGTAATGGTTTTTGAAATTCATAAAAGACTTCCGATTTGCGTTTAAGAAAGTAAACCCAAGCATATCGAGAGTAATCATCTACAAAAATGACATAATAAAGCAAACCACTTTTAGACATGATAAGAGCGGGACCTCATACATCCGAATGCACCAATTCAAAAGGTACTTTTGCAACAAAATTTTTATTTCCAAAAGGTAAAGCCTTAATTTTGGCTTTAATACAATCATCACAAGAGATCATCTATTTATATTTCTCTTTCAAAAAAGGGAAACAAGACATTTTTCCTAAACTTGAATGCCCAAGTCTTTGATGCCAAATTTGAATGTCACTCTTCTCGACTACATTGCAAGTAGGGTTAGAAAGATCCAAATAATCAACATAGTAGAGATCATTTTTCTTAGAACCTTCCTCAATCGTCTTCTTGAAAAGATGGTCATGTATCAAAAATTTATTTTGTGAGAAGACAATATCACATCCATGATTTGTTATTTGAGAAACCGACAAGAGATTTAAGTTAAGTTTGTGAATAAATCTAACTATTGATATTGTAATCACCCCAAATTTTTCTAAAAAGATTATGTTATTTTATCAAAGCGTGAAACTCAAATTTAGGCGCAAGATTCAAATCCAAAATACAACTTTTAGATCCAAAACCCAAGTTCAGATCCAAACCGAGTATTTCAAACCCATTTGGCATTAAAAAAAAAAACTCTTTAGAGGGCAATTTTGGTCTTTTTAGTAGGTAAGACCTATTTGCCCCTCATTTTCACAAAAAAAACTCCTTTTAGAGGGCGATTTTGGTCTTTTGGTGGGTAAGACCCATTTGCCCCTCCTTTTGACAAAAGAAACTCCTTTTAGAGGGTGATTTTGGTCTTTTGGTGGGCAAAACTCATTTGCCACTCCTTTTGACAAAAAAAACTCCTTTTAAAAGGTGATTTTGGTCTTTTGATGGGCAAGACCCATTTGCCCCTCCTTTTGACAAAAAAAACTCCTTTTAGAGGGTGATTTTAGTCATTTTGGGTGGGCAAAGGCACAACTCATTAAAAAAAATAAATAAATATATATTTTTATAAGTTTAATAGCCAATCATGTCCATTTTCAAGTCATTTCTTTTTCAAAATACTTTAAAATTATGTGAAATTCGGATGGAAAAGGAGGGGAAATTTAAAAAAATTCAAATTTGGGGTTTTGGCTCCAAAATCCTCTATAAATACCCCTCATTTCCTCCCTCTTGGGTAAGATTGACCCTTGGGAGAAACTCTAGTGTATTCTCACTTAAAGACTTAGAGTTTCTCTTGAACTCTCTCTCTCCCTCTTCCTCTCTCCATTTACCTCTCCAACTTGGAGCAAGCTACAACTCTCTTGGAGGCATCATCTTGGAGCTTCACTCAAAGGGGATCTTCAAGTGAAGGTGTTCATTTTCCTTAAGTTATTTCTCATCAGAGGTATGTAATCATCATCCCTCTCATTTGTTTCTTTTATTTTTCTTTTTTCTTTTTTTCTCTTCTCATCATCCTCTCCTCATGGCCAACGGAGATAGCACTCAACCTCTTTTTAGAGACAAGAGACTATGCTCAAGTGCACCGAGAGTATGAGAAGATGAGATAATATTTTATTTTATGATTAAATCATGCTCTATCAAGTATTCTTGTTGTTGTAGTTTTTTTTTTTTTCTCTTCATTAATATCTTCTTGCTCTTTCTTCTCTTCAATATATTTTTGTTGTTGTTGTTCTTTCCCTTAATGAATATATTCTTGTTGTTATTGTTATTTTCTTTCTACAATATAGCCTTGTTCTTGTTATTTTCTTTTCTCTCTTCCTCCTCTCCCCATGGCCAAAGGAGATAGCATTCAATCTCTTTTTAGAGACAAAAGGCTATGCTCAAGTGCATTGAGAGTATAAAAAGATGAGAGGATCTTTTATTTCATGATCGAATCATGTTTCCTCTTTTATTGAATATAGTATTGTCTTTCTTTTTTTATTTTCTTATCTTCATTTTCCCATGGTCAAAAGAGATAGGACTCAATCTCTTTTTAGAGACAAGAAGCTATGCTCAAGTGCATTGGAAACATGAAAAGATGAGAGGATCTTTTATTTCATGATCGAATCATGTTTCCTCTTTTATTGAATATAACATTGTTTTTCTTTCTTCATTTTCTCATCTTTATTTTCCCATCTTTATTTTCCCATGGTCAAAAGAGATAACACTCAATCTCTTTTTAGAGACAAGAGGCTATGCTCAAGTGCATTGGGAACATGAAAAGATGAGAGGATCTTCTATTTCATGATCGAATCATGTTTCCTCTTTTATTGAATATAGCATTGTCTTTCTTTCTTCATTTTCTCATTTTCAATTTTCCATGGTCAAAAGAGATAGCACTCAATCTCTTTTTAGAGACAACAGGCTATGCTCAAGTGCATTGGGAACATGAAAAGATGAGAGAATCTTTCATTTCATGATTGAATCATGTTTCCTCCTTTATTGAATATAGCATTGTCTTTCTTTCTTCATTTTCTCATCTTCATTTTCCCATGGCTAAAGGAGATAACGCTCAACCTCTTTTTAGAGACAAGAGGCTATGCTCAAGTGCATTGGGAGCATGAAAAGATGAAAGAATCTTTCATTTCATGATTGAATCATGCTTTCTCTTTTATTAAATATAGCATTGTTTTTCTTTCTACATTTTCTCCTCATCTTCATCTCCCTATGGCCAAATGAGGTAGCACTCAATCTCTTTTTAGAGACAAGAGGCTATGCTCAAGTGCATCGAGAGCACGGAAAGATGAGATGATCTTTCATTTTAATCATATTCTTTCTTTTTCATGAATACATTCTTGTTGTTCTTTTGCTTCCTGTTATTTTCCTCTCTTCCTTATTTCCCCATGGCCAAAGGAGATAACTCTCAATCTCTATTTTAGAGTCAAGAGGGTATACTCAAGTGCACCGAGAACATGAGAAGATGATGTGGTATATCATTTCATAGTTACATCATGTCCTCCCTCCTAATTAAACCTTGCTCTTTCCATCATCCTCTTTCTCTATTTCCTTCCTTGAATGTTGTCTATATATTATCCATGCATAGTTGCTTGGTTTTCTACTTATATGTCAATGTATGATGAGAATGAGAGTGTGGTTTGGAGACTCTTTATTTTCATATTAATTTTTGAGGTTGGGACTTGTCCAACCCGGGATAAACTCATACGAAAATGTACATGTTAATATGCATTTGCATGTCATTTTGTGCTAGTTTCATTCTTAATCACCCCATTAGAAACCCTAACGAGTGTCTCGTTATGTTGCTTGCTTTCTTCTATACCCAACGGTGGAAGAAATATATCCCTTACAACAAACTAAATAATAACATTTTATGCTTACATAAATCATATTTTCCAAAACATTTTCAAAAGGAACCTTCTAACATGGCCTTAGGGACTTAGTTTAGACTCTTGCATGAGTCCAAGCTCCTTTTCGGCCCACATTAAACTTGATGTTGGTAATTTTAAGTTATTCCTTGATTTTTAATTTTGTGAAGGTATGGATGTATACACATGTTATATACAACTATGCCAACATAATGACCCCCCCCCATCTTTCTCTCTCTATGCTTTCACTTTCCATTTTATAAATTCTCATATGTGCATGAATACGTATGTACATGTGCTCCATTTCCTCTCTTTCAAATATTTATTCCCCTTTTCAAGACAAATATCTTCTCTTACAAAATTTATTATACGTACTTATATATACGTATCTATATATATATATATATATATATATATATATATATATATATATATATATATATATATATATATATATATATATATATATATATATATATATATATATATATATATATATATATATATATATATATATATATATATATATATATATATATATATATATATATATATATGTGTGTGTTTGTGTGTGTGTGTGTGTGTGTGTGTGTGTGTGTGTGTGTGTGTGTGTG
>JAANDH010000660.1:83183-148866 GCA_011799765.1 Nymphaea thermarum | reverse complement strand
TTCTTTTAACATTCTTCTCTCACGATCTTTCTATTACCAACTTCATTAAGACCACAAACCAAGTAATGACCCAATATTGGAATCATGCTTGATGGTCTACAATCTCAATCTCTTTTTCAAAAACTTTTCTTTCTTATATACAATAATTATAACAACAAAAATCTTAGATGTATGTTGTGGTAGGAATGATTTTAGATGAATGTTGTGGTATAAATATTTTACATTCTTCCAATCATATAGGATAAATGCATCTATGCATTCTCACTCACTTTATTTCACTTATGATTACAAGCACATCTCCAAAAGAACTTAAGCAAGAGGGGATGGAGCTCTAAGTAGGTGGTAACCGAATTAGAGCAAAATCTCAAACCTACTTAAAGTCTTAAGAGAACACTAAAGTGATTTCAAAATGATTTCACAAGCTTTTCAAATGATATTTACTAATTCCACTTTTTCCTTAAAATATTTCACATTTTCAAGCAACTTTTCAACTGTCTTTTCAAAAGTTTGAAACATCAAATTTTCAATATTTTCTACACTGCATATAGAATCAAAAGGATGTTTAAGTTAAAATGAAATGCATCAATGATAAACATAGCCCTTGGATTGATTACCCCTGGTAAAGGCGCCGGGAACGGTCGATCCTCGTACCGACGGGCGAGTCCCTTTCTTTCCTATTTCATAACAAAACTTTATTTTTCTAGAGCACTCCTAAAACCAATAAAATTTTGGGGATGCAAACAGATGGCGATCGTGATGAGACCCGTCATCATTTGACTATGATTATAATTGATGCATTTTCACTAATTTGAATGTCTCATATATTGCCATTGATAAAACATGTCCCCTATTTTACCCTCGACCCCATTGGCATTTCATTGCATTGTTTGGTGATTGTGATTGTTTTCTTGCACGTAGAACTAATTGAGGAGGATCAATCATGTTCACATATATCTATGATCATATACCACCCTTCTCAATTTAGGAGTTGTTTGAAAACTATGTTTGCTCTTCTATTTTAATCATCAAACTTAGGCAACATTGCATTAGAGACAACTCATTTTATATGATTTCTCATATTTCAAAATTCCTCATACTTATTTGTCCCGGTCATCTTGTTGCCGGGCTTGGTCTTTGGCGGTAGGACAAGACTAAGCCTTACAACTAGACCACACCTTGGGCGAGAAAGCCCCCTCGTTAGTACCATGAGTGGTAATTTATGGTATATCGACGAGTGATCAAGAAAAAGTTGATGAATCATACCATTTGTTGCCTAAGGAAGAATCTATGCTCGTACTAAGCCATTTGGCTAAGGTATATAAGCATAACTTGACATCGGATTATCGTAACACAAAATTATCTCAATTAGGTTCCTATACCAAATTTAAAAAAAAAAAAAAAAATTTATTTCATGATAGATGTTGATATGCGTGAAACCTTATGTGATGATTTGCAATCTCATTCCACACATCTACTTCATATTGTCTTTGTCAACCTAGTCAATGTTTTCCACTAATTCAATCTTTATCTTTTAGAGTCATCATTCAAGATGTATTCTTTCCAACGTGGTGTCACATTCTCTTATGATCACATCCTCTTTGGGGAAGGTCCCGAACGGTCCACCTACATTTCTTTTGAGTCTAAACCTTTGGCTCCCGAATGGTATGGGACTTTGTATCCCACTTTCTCTCGGATGTTTCCTTCTTACTTTGAAGAATGTGGGCTAGAGACAGTGGCAGCTGGAGGAATGCAGTCAGTTGATGGAAATTTGGTACATGCAATCACCAAGCGTTGGAACCCAAGGACCTCCTCTTTTTGGTTTCCATGGGAAGAAATGACAATATTACTAGATGAATTTGCCGAAATACTAGATCTCCCTACCCCAACTTGTGACCCAATGATCTATTGGAAAAACAATTCCTTATGAACCCAACCAAGGTCAATGCAAATGACCTCATTGCTCACTTTACTGGACGAAAAACTTGGCCTTTAATAGAAAACCATGAAAATCAAAGCATCAACATGAAAAATTTGTATGAAGAATTTGGAACCTATGTTGAACCTTCTACCCTACCTCAAAAAGTCATAGGGAGAATTAAACATTGTATGATGCTCTGCACAGTAGGAGTGACCCTTTTTACCGATGGAAGTGACCTTTTAGATGTCCGTATTGCTCAACTTTTTCGGGTATGGGGGCATATAGGGACCCGACACTTGTCAGTAGCAATGATAGCCTTAGCCTTCCTTTACCGAGGACTCACCCGCTTTACCATTGGAGATACCGACTTCATAGGAGGCACATATGCTTTACAATTGTGGTTCCTCAAACATGCGGGACCCCGAGCCAGTCTATTCAGAAACACTGATGGATCATTGACAACCTTGGAGCAATACCGTCGTTTGATCGAGCAATTGAATAAAGGAGAGATCATTTGGGATTATTGTGATCGTTGGCAGAGCCTACTCCGATACACTCACCATCATCATGGGCGTACCACACTCTTGGGCCCTTACTTCATAGTTGATTATTGTGCTAATAGATGTATGAGACAATTCTCTCAAAGGCAGAAGATGGTCTTTGTGCATGCACCAATTGGAGCTATTCCCGAATTCGACCTTAGTTCTCCTCAATGGACGACATTGTTTGCAGTAGCTCGACAAGAATGGAAGACACAGATATCATACACCTGGTTTACAGGCCTAGTGGTGAAGAAGGAATATGCTGAGTGGTGGGATGCCAACCGACCACCATCCATCCTTCTCTAAAAGTTTTATGTTGTCAACTTTGTATTCCTTCTGTCATTGTCATCTTTATTAGTATCTTTGGATGTAACTTTTAAAACTTGTAATGCAATATGAACCTTCATTTTGTCATCATTTCCGTCTAATAACTCTATTCTCTTGTGTCATAAGGTGAATACTTGAAAGCCAACAAGATGGTTGAAACTAGATCGCAAGCTAAGCAGGCTCCTCAGAACGAGGCTTCGTCTTCTGAACTCCGGCCAGAAACACTTGGCCTCCCAGCAATCGAGCCAGAAGCTTACCATATGTTATGTTTGTTCATGGAGCGATTCATGAAAGAGCAAGAAGAGCAAAAGGCCTTGATGGTTACCCCAGAGCCGGAGAATGAAAAGGCTGCCAAGCAGAAAAGAAAGAAGAAGAAGAAGAAGAAGTCATCTCCTACAGATCAGGATGAAGATTATTTGAGTTCGGATTCGGCAATTAGTAAGGAAGAAAAACCCGAACCGCTTCCTCTCAAAAAGAAAAAGACAACAAAGAAAAGCAAAAAGGGAAAAGAAATTATGATAGAAAGCCTATCACCACTGAAAGTTCGGAAGAAAAGCCCAAAAGGAAGAGAAAGTCTACCAAGAAAGACAAAAAGACCAAGAAGTACATCCCTAGCAGTAGCTCAGACAGTGAGAGTTCTGAAGAAAAAGTAAAGGAGATCAAGGGCAAGAAGAAAAAGACCAAGCCAGAATTGGTCGAATCAAGTGATGATGAAAGTCCGACTAAGCGCAAATTCTATGAAATGGAGAAAAGAATGAACAATCTTGAGCTTAGGGGGAAGGGGAAACGTTCATATTCAGCTTAGGGGGAAGGGGAAACGTTCATATTCATGTGAGGACTACTACCTTGGCATTGAAGGGGACGAAGACGTGAAAGGCCTGCCCAGAGAATTCATCAGATATGATGGAACCACTTGCCCACACGTTCATCTTTCAACATTTTTCAATGATTGCTACAAAATTCGGACAAATAACAGAGCTTTGTTTCGATATTTTCCAAGAAGTCTTGAAGGCATTGCCGCACAATGGTACAAAGAAAATGTCAATCCAATCGACATGAAGGAGTTTGAAAAATTGATTAACATGTTTGTTGAAAGATTTGAACAAAATGCTCTCATGGCTCCAACCCTCAGTACCATTTGCAGTCTTCATCAGAAACAGGGAGAAAAGGCTCAAGAATTCATTCAAAAATGGAGAATTCAATGCAATAAGATGAAGGAGCCCATTTCTAGGACACAAGCCTTGTCACTCATTAGGAAAAATCTTGCACAACCCTTGAAAAGTCTCATCCGCAATGCCTCAATCAAAACCTTTGCTGAGTTGATTGAACAAGCAAACTCAATAGAAGAAGGAATTGAAGAAGGAGATTTTGATGGAATTATTGCGCCTAAATACAAAGAAGATGGAAAGAAAGGAGGAAGGACACAATTGTCCGCACACTTCATAGCCAATGCTGGCATTAGAAAAGATCATGGCAACAACTACAAGCATGACAAAGAAGTCAGTTTCAAGAAGAACGCGCAGTTTCTCAAAGGCGATGATGAAAGGAAAAACAAACACCCAGGTTGGAGCTACGACCGAAAATTCACTCCTCAGCCAGTCTCGGGAGAAGATCCTTGAATACCTTCTCGCCAAAGGAACTATCGTCTTGCCAAAAGTATCAGAGTCTCCCAAAATGATGGGAGGAAATAAAGAAAAACTGTGCAAGTTTCATCGTGACCCTAGTCATGACACTGAGGATTGTTTTGTCCTCAAAAATATTATTCAAGACTTCATCAACAAAGATCTCAAGATTTGTGATGATAGCACCCCTGAGATACTAAGGAATCCATTCCCTGACCGCGAAAAAGCGGCAGTGGCCATGAACACTACAGACACTCCACTTTCGTATCATCCACAATACCACATTCGACCTTATATTGGGAGCAGTTCACACAAAGTCATGGTGGTAGACCAAGGTAAGGAACCTCTGGATTTTATTACTATGATGAACGACATGATAGAAAGTTTGCCCAAGAAACTTCCCATGATTCCAAAGACTTTTATCTTACAAGACGGCGAATAATCAGATGTCTCCTCAGATGAAGATCCATGCTATTTGGACATTCTACCCTTGGAAGAGCATATGGTTGAGGGACACTCGGTTCAAGCTTCTAAAAATTAATCAATTATCTTCTCAGAAAAGGACCTCCCAAAATGGGGATATTTCCATGAAGATGCTTTTTACATCGTTGTTCATGTCAATGGGATGACAGTGCCACATGTTTTGATTGATGGAGGAAGTGGTCTGAATATTTGTCCTGATCTCACGGCTAAAACATTGGGGTTTTGTGAAGGACAAATATCGCTCAAATGATATCAAGATCTACGGATATGATGGTCGAGGCATGAACAGCAAAGGTACTCTCGATATGAACGTGACAATTGAAAATACTAGCCATCACATTGGGTTCCATGTGGTAGAAGTGCCACCATCATATAACTTACTTTTGGGGCGACCCTGGGTCCACCAAGTACGAGGAATCCCACCTACTCTTCATTAATGCCTCAAATGGAATTTTGGTACATCAGTCATCACCATACGTGCCAAGGATCCAACCGAAAGGCTAGTGCAACCAATGATCCCTAGGCCAATTGATCCAGTGGATGTACCCATCATAACAACAACAAAGGACAGACCTTTGGAAGAATGGATGCAGAACATGACGATAGGCGAATTATCTGAAAGTGCCCATATTGTTTCGAGCAATCATGCAAGTTACCAAGAACATCCTTTATATGTTCATTCCATGAAAAATCCTAAATGTTTTCAGTTGCTTTTGAAAGGTGGCTACCGTCCATTCACTGGCCTCGAAAAAAATGAAGATGGCATCTTGGAGCCGATTAGCATCCCTTTTCAGATGAACACGAGAGGACTGGGATATCATGAATGAATTTGAAGAAGATCTTGGGGGCTAATAGTATTCACTTTTGTTTCAAATCCTCCCATGAATTTTGTAATTCTAAACATCTTTTTGTCTGGTCTCATGAGAAGACCCATTCTATGGACTAAGAATTTTTTTTTTAATATGCAATGCAAGTAATCTTTTGTTGTCAATTTTAATTTCGTCCAACTCTTTCCTTTATCCTCTTTACAGGATGTCAGAACTCAATATGTTTCAGTTTATTCTTTTTCCGCGGAAGTCCCCCCAGAAATCATTTATTGAACAAGTAGTCGGTGAAAGGGATTCTATGACAATACCCGAGTCAGAATTACCAGAATTCACTCAGATTCAGAAACAAGAACATCCATCATCTTTGATTAATGATCCAATTGAAGAGATTAATATTGGAACAAGTGAAGATCCTAAAATTCTTCAAATTGGCACCAGTTTGTCAGTAGATGAGAAGAAAATATTGATGGACTTTCTTATAAGTAACCAAGAAGCTTTTGCTTGGACTTATGAAGATATGCCAGGCTTAGACCCCCAGTTGGTCGAACATCGTTTGCCCTTAAATCCTAATTGCAAGCCGATTAAGCAAAAATTGCGGAAGCTTGACCCTCGACTAGAGGGCCCTATAAAAGAAGGACTAGAGGACCTGCTAAAGGCAAAATTCATTCGTGACATTGATTACCCCGAATGGTTGGCGAACATCGTGGTGGTCCCCAAGAAAAATGGTAAAGTTAGGTTGTGCATCGACTTTCGAGACTTGAACAAAGCCACACCGAAGGATGATTATCCTCTTTCAAACATTGATCTGTTGGTAGACAGTACTGCAGGCCATGCAATGTTTTCTTTCACGGATAAATATTTAGGATATAATCAGATCAAATTAGCTATCAAAGATCAACCTAAGACCGCTTTTACAACACCCTGGGGCACTTTTTGTTACACGGTAATGCCATTTGGGTTGAAGAATGCTAGAGCAACCTATCAAAGAGCCATGGCTGCCACCTTCCATGATCAGATGCATAAAATCATGGATGCGTATATCGATGACATATTGATCAAATCTAGAACGAGAGAAGATCATATTGAAACTCTTGCCCAAGTATTCGAGAGGCTTTTACAGTATAAGCTTCGCTTGAATCCTCAAAAATGTGTGTTTGGGGTTGAGTCAGGCAAGCTCTTGGGTTTCATGGTCAGTAAGAAGGGGTTGAAATGGATCTTACCAAAGCTAAGGCAATAATCGATATGCCACCACCCACCAATATCAAGGAGTTGCGGAGCTTGCAAGGACGAATCCAATCCATCAGACGATTCATTTCTAATCTGGCCATGAGATGCGAACCATTCAACCAACTACTGAGGAAAGGCGTCAAGTTAGAATGGGGTTTTGAATGCCAACAGTCATTCGAAAGGATCAAGAAATACCTTCTAAATCCGCCAATTCTAAAACCACCAGTGTTGGGTAGACCATTGCTGCTTTACATCACAGTGAATGAGTCAGCATGTGGTGGCTTTTTGGCACAATATGAGGAAGGAAGTTGCATCGAGCATGCAATCTACTACATTAGCAAGACTTTTTGTCCAATACGAAAAGAAGTACTCTCCAATAGAGAAAACTTGTCTGACATTGGTTTGGATGTGTCAGAAGTTGAGACAATATTTATTAGCTTGTGAGGTCAAGATACTCTCCAAGCTAAATCCTCTCAAGTACATCCTGGAACAACCATTCCTTAATGGGCATATCACCAAATGACAAGTTCTGTTGATGCAATATGATCTTGAATATGTGTCTCAAAAGTCAATCAAAGGACAAGCAATTGCGGATCAGTTAGCAGACTTCCCTCAGTACGAAGAAATCAGAACAAATGATGGGTTTCCTGATGAATACGTACTAAGATTGGAAACGGTTCCGATATGAAAGATGTACTTTGATGGATCAAGAAATGTGATGGAAGCAGACATAGGCATCTTACTCATCACTCCGGAAAACGAAATGATCTCGTATTCTTTGAAACTTGATTTTTCATGTACCCATAACATGGCTGAATATGAAGCCCTCATACAAGGACTTCATTCTTTATTGAGTTTTCAAGTGAAAAGAGTGCATGCTTTCGGCGACTCTCAGCTTATTATAAACCAAGTGAATGAAGAATGGCAAGTCAAAGACGAAAAGTTGGTGCCATATCAAGAAATTGCTACCTCCTTAATCCGTCAATTTGAAGAAGTACAATTGGCTCACGTAAAGAGAGAAGGTAACCCTATTGCGGATGGCCTCGCAAGCTTAGGATCCACCATCACTTTTCAAACCAATGAAGCAATCCGTTCTTTTGAGATTGGAATATTAGAACACCCTGCGTTTGAAACGATAGCGCATGTTCATCATATCCAAGGAGGGAATATGCCTTGGTACCATGACATCAAAAAGTACATCGAAAGCGGAGAATTTCGGGTTGAAATGCCCAAAAATGAACAAAAAGCAATACAACGTATGTTAGCAAGGTACTTTATTCTTGTAGGGGTATTATATAGATGTGGATTTAGCACTGAATACTCTCGGTGCCTTGCTGAAGATGAGACGAAGAAAGTCATCGAAGAATCACATCAAGGAAATTGTGGGGACCATGTTGGTTACCAAACCCTCACCAAACAAATAATTCGAGCAGGGTATTATTGGCCTACCATGTAAAAAGATTGTCACCAATACGTCAAAAGATGCAAAGAATGCCAACTGCATGCTCCAGTGATCCATGCCCCAGCCTCTCACTTGCATTCTGTAACATCTCCTTGGCCATTTTCAATGTGGGCCTTTGACGTAGTCGGACCGATATCTCCTGCAGCTTCCAATGGTCATAAGTATTTTCTTGCTGCAACAGACTATTTTACCAAGTAGGTAGAAGTCGTCACACTCAGAACAGTGGAAGGACGTCATGTAGTATCCTTCATTCACAAAAATCTTCTTTGCAGATTTGGAGTCCCTCATGATATAGTATCTGACAATGGAACTCATTTCAAGAATGAAAAGATGAGGCAATTGTGCAGCAAGTACCACATCACACACCATTTTTCAGCTCCTTATTACCCCCAAGGCAATGGACAAGCAGAGGCTACCAACAAGATCCTGATCTGCATCTTGGAACGGACAGTAGAAACTGAAAGAGATTGGCATGAAAATATGCATAACGCTCTATGGGCATATCGCACCACTATGAGAACTCCAACAAATGCCACTCCAGCAGAGCTAGTCTATGGAACAGAAGTTGTTCTACCATTACATGTGTTGAAACCTGCTTTGAAGTTCGCTTCTCTCATAGAGCTCCCTTTTACTCAATATCAGCAGAAAAGGCTAATGCAGCTCGATTTGCTAGATGAAAAGAAGCTAAAAGCAGCTGAACATGCTGAAGCTTATCGCCAAAGGGTAGCTAGACAATTTGCCAAGTCAGTTATCGAGAGACAGCTCAAAGTGAATGATTCGGTCCTACGATCTGCAGTGTACCTCAGAGGACGACCACGAGGCAAGTGGGCACCAAATTGGGAAGACCCATATGTCATTAAGGAAGCTTTGCCCCACAATTCATACCGACTAATTGATGTTGATGGGGTGGAACTTGCCGATCCTGTTAATGCCCTTCACCTCAAGAAATTTTATGCCTAGTTCTCTTGTATTCATTTTCCAATCAATGTCAAACATTTATGTTTCCACATCGACTATTCAATCTAGATTCTTCCCAGTCGTAAAACATGACAATCACACTGGGGCATTTTTTTTTATTATTATCGCTCAGGGCTTGAGAGCAACCCGTGCAGGTAAAGGGTTAAACCTGCAATATGAGGGCAACCCACGCAGGTTAAGGGGTTAAACCTGCAATGCAAACCAAAGCAACCCATGCAGGCAAAGGGGTTAAACCTGCGGTACAAGCCAAAGCAACCCACACAGTTAAAGGGTTCAACTTGTGATGCAAGTCAAGGCAACCCATTCAGAGGGGTCAAACCTGAATTTAAAATCGACAAACCCGTGCAGGTAAGGGGTTAAACCTGTAATTTAAGCTCAAACAACCCATTCAGGTAAGGGGTAAAGCCTGAAAGATCTCTCCCAACATGTTTTGTTTGAAAAATTTGTGGTGCTGATCTTTGTCACTAAGCACGGTTAACACCAGCTTATTAACAAAGAGGGGCATCTGTAATCACCTCAAATTTTTCTAAAAAGATTATGTTATTTTATCAAAGCGTGAAACTCAAATTTAGGCGCAAGATTCAAATCCAAAATACAACTTTTAGATCCAAAACTCAAGTTCAGATCCAAACCTTGTATTTCAAACCCATTTGGCATTTAAAAAAAAAAAAACTCTTTTTAGAGGGCAATTTTGGTCTTTTTGATAGGTAAGACCTATTTGCCCCTCCTTTTCACAAAAGAAACTCCTTTTAGAGGGTGATTTCGGTCTTTTGGTCGGTAAGACCCATTTGCCCCTCCTTTTGACAAAAGAAACTCCTTTTAGAGGGTGATTTTGGTCTTTTGGTGGGCAAGACCCATTTGCCCCTCCTTTTGACAAAAGAAACTCATTTTAAAGGGTGATTTTGGTCTTTTGATGGGCAAGACCCATTTGCCCCTCCTTTTGACAAAAGAAACTCCTTTTAGAGGGTGATTTTGGTCATTTTGGGTGGGCAAAGGCACAACTCATTAAAATATATATATATATATATATATATATATATATATTTATAAGTTTAATAGCCAATCATGCCCATTTTCAAGTCATTTCTTTTTCAAAATACTTTAAAATTATGTGAAATTCGGATGAAAAAGAGGAAAAATTCAAATTTGGGGTTTTGGCTCCAAAATCCTCTATAAATACCCATCATTTTCTCCCTCTTGGGTAAGATTGGCCCTTGGGAGAAACTCTAGTGTATTCTCACTTGAAGACTTAGAGTTTCTCTTGAGCTCTCTCTCTCTCTCTCTCTTCCTCTCTCCATTTTCCTCTCCAACTTGGAGCAAGCTACAACCCTCTGGGAGGCATCAACTTGGAGCTTCACTCAAAGGGGATCTTCAAGTGAAGGTGTTCATTTTTCTTAGATTATTTCTCATTAGAGATATGTAATCATCATCCCTCTCATTTCTTTTTTTTTTTCTCTTCTCATTATTCTCTTCCCATGGTCAAAGAAGATAGCACTCAACCTCTTTTTAAAGACAAGAGACTATGCTCAAGTGCACCGGGAGTATGAGAAGATGAGATAATATTTTATTTTATGATTAAATCGTGTTCTTTCAAGTATTCTTGTTGTTGTAGTTTTTTTTTTCTCTTCATTAATATCTTCTTGCTCTTTCTTCTATTCAATATATTTTTGTTGTTGTTGTTCTTTCCCTTAATGAATATATTCTTGTTGTTATTGTTATTTCCTTTCTTCAATATAGCCTTGTTCTTGTTATTTTCTTTTCTCTCTTCCTCCTCTCTCCATGGCCAAAGGAGATAGCACTCAATCTCTTTTTAGAGACAAGAGGCTATGATCAAGTGCATTGGGAGTATGAAAATATGAGAGGATCTTTTATTTCATGATCGAATCATGTTTCTTCTTTTATTGAATATAGCATTGTCTTTCTTTCTTCATTTTCTCATCTTCATTTTCCCATGGTCAAAAGAGATAGCACTCAATCTCTTTTTAGAGACAAGAGGCTATGCTCAAGTGCATTGGGAACATGAAAAGATGAGAGGATCTTTTATTTCATGATCGAATCATGTTTCTTCTTTTATTGAATATAGCATTGTCTTTCTTTCTTCATTTTCTCATCTTCATTTTCCCATGGTCAAAAGAGATAGCACTCAATCTCTTTTTAGAGACAAGAAGCTATGCTCAAGTGCATTGAGAACATGAAAAGATGAGAGGATCTTTTATTTCATGATCGAATCATGTTTCCTCTTTTATTGAATATAGCATTGTCTTTCTTTCTTCATTTTCCCATGCCAAAGGAGATAGCACTCAACCTCTTTTTAGAGACAAGAGGCTATGCTCAAGTGCATTGGGAGCATGAAAAGATGAGAGAATCTTTCATTTCGTGATTGAATCATGTTTTCTCTTTTATTAAATGTAGCATTATTTTTCTTTCTACATTTTCTCCTCATCTTCATCTCCCTATAGCCAAATGAGGTAGCACTCAATCTCTTTTTAGAGACAAGAGGCTATGCTCAAGTGCATCGGGAGCACGGAAAGATGAGATGATCTTTCATTTAATCATATTCTTTCTTTTCATGAATACATTCTTGTTGTTCTTTTGCTTCCTCTTATTTTCCTCTCTTCCTTATTTCCCCATGGCCAAAGGAGATAACTCTCAATCTCTATTTTAGAGTCAAGAGGCTATACTCAAGTGCACCGGGAACATGAGAAGATGATGTGGTATATCATTTCATAGTTACATCATGTCCTCCCTCCTAATTGAACCTTGCTCTTTCCATCGTCCTCTTTCTCTATTTCCTTCCTTGAATGTTGTCTATATATTATTCATGCATAGTTGCTTGGTTTTCTACTTATATGTCAATGTATGATGGGAATGAGAGTGTGGTTTGGGGACACTTTATTTTCATATTAATTTTTGAGGTTGGGACTTGTCCAACCCGGGATAAACCCTTACGAAAATGTACATGTTAATATGCATTTGCATGTCATTTTGCGCTAGTTTCATTCTTAATCACCCCATTATGAACCCTAACGAGTGTCTCGTTATGTTGCTTGCTTTCTTCCATACCCAACGGTGGAAGAAATATATCTCTTACAACAAACTAAATAATAACATTCTATGCTTATATAAATCATATTTTCCAAAACATTTTCAAAAGGAACCTTCTAACATGGCCTTAGGGACTTAGTTTAGACTCTTGCATGAGTCCAAGCTCCCTTCCGGCCCACATTAAACTTGAAGTTGGTAATTTTAAGTTATTCCTTGATTTTTAGCTTTGTGAAGGTATGAATGTATACACATGTTATATACATCTATGCCAACATGATGACCCCCCCCCATCTTTCTCTCTCTATGCTTTCACTTTCCATTTTATAAATTCTCCTATGTGCATGAATACGTATGTACATGTGCTCTATTTCCTCTCTTTCAAATATTTATTCTCCTTTTCAAGACAAATATCTTCTCTTACAAAATTTATTATACGTACTTATATATACGTATATATATATATATATATATATATATATATATATATATATATATATATATATATATATTCTCTAAACCTCTCTTTCTCTTCAAATTAATACGTCTTTTTCTCTCAAGCTTTCATATATGTGTATATGTGATGATATGTATACATATATGCATGTCTCTTTCTATCTCTCTTTCTTTCTTTTCATAATTTTATCTCTTGTATTCTTTTAACATTCTTCTTTCACGATCTTTCTATTTACCAACTTCATTAAGACTACAAACCAAGTAATGACCCAATATTGAAATCATGTTTGATGGTCTACAATCTCAATCTCTTTTCAAAAACTTTTCTTTCTTATATACAATAATTATAACAACAAAAATCTTATATGTATGTTGTGGTAGGAATGACTTTAGATGAATGTTGTGGTAAGAATGTTTTACATTCTTCCAATCATATAAGATAAATGCATCCATGCAGTCTCACTCACTTTATTTCACTTATGATTACAAACACATCTCTAAAAGAACTTAAGCAAGAGGGGATGAAGCTCTCACTAGGTGGTAACTGAATTAGAGCAAAATCTCAAACCTACTTAAAGTCTTAAGAGAACACTAAAGTGATTTCAAAATGATTTCACAAGCTTTTCAAATGATATTTACTAATTCCACTTTTTCCTCAAAATATTTCACATTTTCAAGCAACTCTTCAAGAGTCTTTTCAAAAGTTTGAAACATCAAATTTTCAATATTTTCTACACCGCATGTAGAATCAAAAGGATGTTTAAGTTAAAATGAAATGCATCAATGATAAACATAGCCTTTGGATTGATTACTCCCGGTAAAGGCGCCGGGAACGGTCGATCCTCGTACCAACGGGCGAGTCCCTTTCTTTCCTATTTCATAATAAAACTTCATTTTTCTAGAGCACTCCTAATACCAATAAAATTTTGGGGATGCAAACAGATATTTTGAAAACTTTTGAATTAAAATTTTGATCAATATTCCCAACACATTTGATTTCGGAGTTTCATCGGCAGTTTTAACAAAAGGGCATGATTCTTCTGTAGTGCATTCGGTGAGTAATGAACTATAAGGGATCATATGAAATAAAGCTCCGGAATTAAGTATCCAAGAGTACTTACTTGATGATGTAGATGCCACCGTTGCTCCGGAAATTGGAGAAGTCCCTCCTCCTTTGAAAAGCGGTTGAAGAGCATCAATAAGCTTTGGTTGAAGAGCACTCACAAGGTTGTCTAGGTCAAATCGATTGCTTTCTTCATACATTGTCTCAACCACACTTGTCTTTTTATCAAATTTCCTCAATTTAGGACATCTAGGTTTAGTATGTCCTTCTTCTTGAAAATGGAAACATATAATGTTCTTGTTGCCATTATTGTTATTCTTATAGTTTCGATTAAAGTGAGGAGGCATACAAGTTCTCATATGAGAGCCGGGTCTTGAGGTAGCAAGAACACTTTCACTCTTTTCTTTGTAAAAATTGGGTCTATTCTCTTCCATTTGAAGTTCCGCTATGACTTCATTCATAGATGACACTTTATGTCTATGGAGCAAGGAAGTTTTGACTCCATCATATTCCGGTCTAAGACTAATAATGAATTTATAAATTTTTTCCCTTTGGATTTATTTTTCCCTTACTCCAATGTCTCTTGGATCATACCATTCGGGTTCAAATAGAGCAAGTTCGTCCCATAATTGCTCCATTTCTCCAACGTATTCCTTAATGGACTTATCCCCTTGTTGGAGACTTGCAATCTTCATTTGAAGATTGCACATGTAAGCCACATCCTTGATAGTGTAGGTTTTTTTGAGGAATTCTTAAGCTTCATGAGCAAAATTATGTTTTGCTATTTGGCCCATGGTTGTAGTATCAACACAAGCAATAATCCAAGTAATAATCTTGTGATGTCCTATCTTCCACTCTTTACATTTTCTCTCATATTCATTCATAACCTTGTCTTTTTCAACTCCATCTAGTTCTTGGGCTTCACCATCTATGGTTTTGGTTAGGACTAATTGAGGTTCATATTTAGACTCGTCAACAAGTCCCCATAAGTATGTACTTCTAATGAAATGTTCCATAGTTTTTGCCTAAGAAACTTAATTTGATGAAGTAAGTTTAGGGAAAGGAGTAGAAGAAGTTCTTTCATCCATAATGTGTACCTTGTAGAAACTATGGAACATTTGGTTTTATGACAAGAAGTACATACAAGGAGTAGAAGAAGTTCTTTCACTTTTATGACAAGAAGAAGTTCTTTCATCGATAATGTGTACCTTGTAGAAGCTTTCGACGTGCCAAAAACTGCCACAATCTTCACCACCAAGGAAGCTTTATCCCATCGCAAATATCACCAAAAGAGCCCAGCAAAATAACAATACAATCTTGTGTCAAATCACAACCAACAATATATCAAACACTTGGAGTGCTTCACAGCTCCAAAGGAAGAATAATAACTGAATCTTCAAGCTTGAAAGACAGCAAGACAAAAAGCCGAAACGAGGCTATGATACCTTGTAAATCAGGCTCGATCTTGAGAATGCAAATGCTTCAAGAGATACACTCTTGAAGATCCCAACAACTTCAATAGGTAATACAAAGCCAAACCTCAAACTTGAAGAGAAGATACCAAATATATTAATCTCAAGAGAAGAATACACAAGAGAGACCTAAAATCCTTAACCAAAACAAGGGACAACAGTCCCTTATTTATAGAGCAAAGAAAGGAGGAAAGAAGGGAGGAGGTGGCTGTTAGGCCAACTCCAACGGCTAGAAATCTAGCCGTTGGAAGCTGGTCCAACAGCTAGTTCCCCTTTTACAAGAAAAAAGGTAAAAACAGAAAAAGTGAAAAAAAAATAAAAAAGGGTATATGAAAATAAAATAAACTACATAAACACCTATGTATACATATATATATTTATATATACAAATCATACATGAAACTAAATGTATGACAGTACATATGAAATATATATATGTATACTTACATGATGTCTAGTGCTTAATTTCTAACAATAAGGGCCAAGTCAGTTAAGCAACATGACCTAACTAGTGAGGTGATGATCTTCTGCACTACAAGACTCTTGGTCTTGCCCAATAGATAAAATATGATGGATCTACATGTTCTAGAGCTATTCAGTATGTGGCGAAAGATCAAGACTCAACACCCCTTCACTTGCTTTGGATGGTCTTGCATTTCTCTATAGGGGTCCCACCTGATTCAGCATTGGAGATTCTGACATGATCGAGGGCTACCTTTGGTTTCTATAGGAGTGGTTTTACAGACATGTTCACGGTGATCAAACTTTGAGGCACACTGCCGACTACTTCTTGTCATTACATGTGTTACAAACAAATGATAGGTAAGCTAGTCGAGGAGCGTATTGTATGAGATCTTTACTAAAGGAATGAGCAGCTAGTCCTTTACATCTAGCACAACAAGAGGACAAACATTCTTCTACTTGGCCAATTCTTTGTTTTGTTTCATCTAGAACAATGCATAGCAAAGTTCTCCAAGAGGTAGATGGATTTCCATACGATTAGAGGAGACTTCAATAGAGTCATGGATTTTGATATGGACAGTAAAGCATGATAGGGCATCTGCAGTTTGGCTATTGAGCCTTGGTCCTTAGGGATTGATCTTTCTTTATATGGGGAATCGGCTAGGTCTAGAGTGTATAAATTTGAAAAAGATTTTCTATGACTTCTTGCACGAGATTACAAGCTGAAAAAGGAAAATAGCTTAAAGTTCAAGAGGAGGTGGAGAATCTACATCAGGTAGGTCTCACTCTTATGCTAGCCATTTAAAAGATAATTTAGCAAATGATGAATCAAGAAGCAATAGCTGGGCCATGTTACAAGAATTCAGAATGCTCCACTCTTCCAAGAACTTGAGGTCTCCACTGGGTGCATTGTAGATCTTATTCAATCCCTCATTGATGAAATGGAGAGAGCGGTCCCATCGGATTCAAAGCAAGGGCAAGAAGACATATTCCAGATGAGATTTTTGTGAGGTGCTTGATGATGAAGTCGTCGGGGAATTTCCAAGAAAATTCAGCAAGTTCAGGGGACAAAAACCTGCATACTCATTTGTCAATATTCTTTGCTAAATTTGAGAGCTTTTGCGACAATAACAAGACATTATTAATCTATTTTCCTTGAAATTTGGAAGGCAAGGCAGCACAATGGTACTTAAGGACCATTGATACCACCCAAATGTGATATTTCGATGAGGTACTCAATGCTTTCATCGAAAAGTATGAGCCAAATCTTTTTATGGTGCCGACCATCGACATCCTTATTAATCTTTGTCAGGAGTTAGGAGAGACAGCTTGTGAGTATATTCAGAGATGGTGGATATCAAGATTAAAACTTCGCACTCCAATGCCATAAGAGCACGTCTTAACCATGATCCTTGGGGGAGCACATCCAGCACCACTTCATACAACATGAATATGAGAATTTTTATGATCTGACTAAAAAGGCAGAGCATATAGGGACAACCATCAAGAACTATGTTAGAACAGATGTGAGACAAAGTAGTGGTGGCAACAAGAAGGAAGATTTCAAAAAATCCAACAAGGCTTAGGCACATGCTCTATTTGTGAACAAGAAATCAGCTAATGTAGAATCAAAACAGTGAAATCAACAATAGAATTATAAAGGCAAAGGAGACAATACGAAAGCATCGCAGTTGGACCGTAATAGTGATAAAAACTTTACTTGGACACGAGATAGAAATTTACTCCTCTAGAGGAGAAAAGGAGGAGATTCTGGAGTACCTCTTAGCTAAAGAACTCTGACACTTGCGGCGTGTGTCAGATCCCCTAAAAATGGAAAAGAAAAGATCAATACTGTTAATTTCACCGTGCTTTGGGCCATGACACTAAAGATTGAATACTGCTCAAGCATATTATCCAAGAATGCAGAGAAGACATGACAATATAAAGCAAAAAAAAAAAACATGAATACCATATGGAGGCATCAGACCCAACAACCGAGTTGAGATAGGGGGATTGAAGTGAAAAGGGGGATTACCTGCAACAACCACCTTTGTTTCTGCTCCAATCCCTTGCAATGGCTTCACAATGAAGGGCTGATTTGTATAAATAGCAGAAATCGATTGACAGACTTGCAAGTGAACATCAGATCAAATGCCTATCAATTTTCCCTTGCTGATTGCGAGAAGATGCACCAGTTTCTGCCCATGCTTCTACAGAGCAACACCAAAACCTTTGAAACCATGCCGTTGGACAAGACACCACCACCAGATGCTCCTGCTCACTGAAAACCTGTTTTTTATATGAAAAAAACAAGGGAGGGCAGGTTTTACAAAACTTGGTTTCAACCAGGTTTTGTGCAAAACTGGGTTTCTGCAGAACCCAGTTTCGTCGTATTCCAAACGCCACTAAAACTAGGTTTTTGAGCCAAAACGAAGTTTCGGCTCCAAACCCGGTTTACGGGTGTCACCCAAACACAGCCATACTTGTTGCAGCTTGATTACCGGAGTCCTAATCATAACTTTTCCTTCCTTCCTCAGGCCCTCACGAAGGTAACCCTTCTCTTGAGGCCAGGCTGGCAATGGCATGCAGATCATATTAAAGTGGTGAGGAACTTAATTTCGAGAGAATTTAGATTGGATTGCCTATCACATTTTGCTGCTTCCACCGCGAACTTCTCCTAAATACAATTATATAGAATCTCACTTGACTGCCTTCCTCCTCCCCATATGATCCTACCTACGCTGCGGTCAACCTCTAGACTTTAATACATTCTTCGCATCTAGCTCTCTCCCCACAATGCATTTAACAGTTAAATGGTTCGGTGCAACAACCCACATACATTGTTTTATTGTAAAATTCGGTACAACAAATTTGTTCTAGAGTTGCATATATAGCTAAGATAATCATATCTCTCTCAATCTAATCCCTAACTCTCTCCACATACATTTCATAACTGCAAACAAAAAAGTTGTAGATTTTCATATATAGCTAACACACTCTCTCTCTCTCTCTCTCTCTCTCTCTCTCTCTCTCTCTCTCTCTGTGCATACATTTTATAGTTGCAAACAAAATTGTTGTAGGGTTACATGCATAGCTAACACACACTCTCTCTCTGTCTCTCTCTCTCTCACATAATTGCAAACATTCTGTACCTAAAAAGAATTTAGATTGGATTGCCTATCACATTTTGCTGCTTCCCTCCGCCAACTTCCCTAAATACAATTATATAGAATCCCAGTTGACCGCCTTCCTCCTACCCATATGATCCTACCTATGCACTCTAGACTTTAATACATTCTTCCCATCTAGCTCTCTCTCTCCACATACATTTAACAGTTAAATAGTTCGATGCAACAACCCATATACATTTTTCGATTGTAAAATTCAATAGAACAAAATTGTTCCAGAGATGCATACATAGCTAACATACTTATCTCTCTCTCTCTCTCTCTCAATCTAATCCCTATCTCTCTCTCCACATACATTTCATAACTACAAACAAAAATGTTGTAGATGTTCATAGCTAACACACACACACTCTCTCTCTCTCTCTCTCTGTCTCTCTCTCTCTCTCTACATACATTTTATAGTTGCAAACAAAATTGTTGTAGAGTTGCATATATAGCTAACACACACACACACTCTTTCTCTCTCTCATGATTGCAAACATTCTTTACCAAAAGAATTTAGATTGAATTGTCTATCAGATTTTGTTGCTTCCCACCGCCAAGTTCCCCTAAATACAATTATATAGAATCTCACATGACCACCTTCCTCCTTCCCATATGATCCTACCAATGCTGCCGTCAACCTCTAGACTTTAATACATTATTCCCATCTAGCTCTCTCCCCACATACATTTTTCGATTGTAAAATTCAGTAGAACAAAATTATTCCAGAGTTGCATATATAGCTAACATATTCATCTCTCTCTCTCTCTCTCTCAATCTAATCTCTATCTCTGTCTCCACATACATTTCATAACTGCAAACAAAAATGTTGTAGATTTTCATATATAGCTAACATACACACTTTCTCTCTCTATCTCTCTCTACATACATTTTATGGTTGAAACAAAATTGTTGTAGATGCACATATAGCTAAGACGCACACACACTCTCACTCCCTCTCTCATAATTGCAAACATTCTTTACATAAAAAGAAGCAGCAGATGCAGCTATCATACTCCACTTCCTAAATTTTGGGGAAGCGTATAGTATAGTCGCCCATGAGTTAACAGACTTGCAGGGAAGGATGCATTGCACTTTTGGATATGGCACTTGAGATGGGGGATATTAGGATGTGCACTTCGGCACCTGTGACAACGTAATTCCATAGATAAGAAGCTCTCTTCCTTGATGCTGACCTTACCATGGTTTTCTAATTCCTCAATCACATCAACCGAGTCACGGAAGAACGGAGTGTTGAAGGAGTTCCAATGCTTCTTGTGTTTTAAATATGTGGACTCAAAGTCCTGGCTGATGACATGAAGATGGAGCTGACGCATCGAAGGGACCTGAATCAAAACCACAAAAATGGACAACTATAATATCTCTGAAACTATTCAGCATTGCAGAAAATTATAGCCCCCAGTCTAGTTGCTAAGTGATAATACCGAATGATATCCAAGCCTGAACCCAGTTGATGGATCTTCAGATGTAAATTTCTTCGCCCATCTCAGCCCCACGGATTGCATTTCTTTTAACAATTGAATGTGCTCTTTGCGCACATCAGCAAGGCTATCCAGTCCATGCAGTCTAGCAACTATCAGCAAGTGCTTTTTTGCCTGCATGATAGGCAATACAAGAAAGCACTTACGGGCTACACAATGAAATAAGGATGCATCTTTTCAACTGAAGGTAAGAAGTACCTTAGGGTACAGATCGTAAATCGTGACAGTGGACTCCGATAGTTCAATAACTTCCTTTCTGTGCTCATCAGGATGCATAGCAATGTGATATAGGCATTGTGTCCATGAAGCCCATGACTTCTTATACTCATTAATGCTCTTTTCCTTACTCTCAACATTTGTCTCTACACGTGCAGGCATATCCTCAAGTGGTTCATCTACAGAAGAACCAGTGCTATAACGTTTGCAACCAAAAGAACTATGGGACAAGTCACCTTTAGGAAGTACAGGAGACTCTCCTTTGCACTTCCTGTTACTTTCAGTATCTAGTTCTCTTAGTCCCTCCCTTTTGACTTTCTGTTCTGCATTCTTTATGGAGTGATCATTGAGATTTTCCTGAATATGGTTTTCTCCTATTGGTCCTGTGATACATTTCTGACTGTGCTCCACTGGTAACTTAGCAGTCTGAGCAATAGATGCAAAAGAACAAAAAAGAGATGAGTAAGCTCTTCGAAGAACATCACATCCTTTCACATAGTCCTTTCCCAGATAGTTTGGCCTATTTGGGTTCATATTTGGCCCAAGGACATGAATGACATGACTGATGCTTTCTCTTCTAAGGAGAAGGGAATCTGCAGGTAGAGGTACAGCAACAGCATTCCCAGGATTGAGGGTTTGAGCCTGACTCTTGGTTGCACGCTCAAAATCTTCACCAGCAGCATTAAATATGGCAGCATTAACCCCACCTCCACCAGGTTTCAAGCGCCTGCGAACCAAGAAAGTAACATACCAGGATGATGTGCCAGAAAGAATGCAAACATGAGAACCTTGTTTTACAAAAACAATCATCAGCTCATTCAAGTACCACAATTTAATTTTTACATTTCATGATAAACCAACAATATTACAACCTTGCAGGGAAAACTGTCTATACAGCTTCAATGACAAATATTCACACTGTGCTATTTTTCATTTGTGTTGTTATTCATTAAAATTTAAAATCAAACATTCTTCGGATGGGTAGAGCGCAGAAGTGCCGCAGTAGATTCTCAGTGTTTTCTTAGTTCAATATTGCCTGATGGAAGGACACAACAGAAGCACCAACTAGCTTCAACTAGAGTCACAAAAAACACTTTTTTAAAAACATTAAAAACGTGAAAAATAAGTCGGCCAAAAAAAAAAGGCAAAAGAACACGCGAAAAAAAGGTGTTTACTTCGCATTTTTCCCCTTTTTTCCATTTTAGACATTTTTTCACGTTATTTTAAGTTTTCACACCAAACTACTTTGTTTCTATTTCCTAATTTTTATTTGTTATTTAAATACTTATTTTTTCATGTTGTCTGATTAGTTTCTCATTTATTTTATTTTTCCCTAATTTTTAAGATTTTTTATATATTTTTTTAATTTACTGTACTTTCTCGTACTTTTTTTTAAACTTGGCATATTATACCCGAGAAAAACCTCACCATTTAAAATGTGAAAACAATAGTTGTCACTACGGCTTCAACAAGTCCTGCTTAAAACATACAACCTGAAAGAATTAAGAGATACTCTAGTCTAGCAACTTCAGCACATGAAATTTAGGTTTATATTGCACTGCTTCAAAGAGAAGACAGTCTGCCATTGGATACTTGGGATGTTACATTATGTTCCTGGTACCTTGACATAAAATAAAGAACATATCAGTTTGACACATGCATCACCTATACAATGTGGCATAGAGTTTGGCATCATCTTCGACACAACATGGGTGTGGGTGTGAATACGGTGCAACTCCAACACACAACTGGGACCACATTGGGACTTTCTGTCACATTTTTCCTTTCCTATTTTTTCTCCTATTTTTCTCTCTTTCTGTCCTTTTCCTTTAATCTCTCACTTTTTCTTCCCCTCCTATTTTTTCCTCCTCTTTCTCTCTTTCAGTTTTTTTTTTTTGCATCATCACACTCTCTCCTCATCCTTTTAAAAGGATGAAAGCACGTGGTTGCCCTTTTTTAAAGGATGAGACCAGTCTGTCATCCTTCAAAAAGGATAGCCAGACTGCCAATATCTTGAAAAAACTTATTATTAAATGTCTAATTTTGAAAAAAAAAATAAAATGACATTTGAATAAAATTAATTATCACCAAAAAAATATAAACATATGACACTATTACTTATATATATGTATACATATACAATATATATAGCAGCATCCCCACACCCATTTTTTCTGAGATGTGCCACAGTGGCACCCGTATCCACACCTGCACTGGCACCTGCACCTCGCACCCATGAGACATAGCCAAAAGATTGACTGTCTCATAACTAAAGGGTTTATCGGGAAAAGAATGTAATAAAACACATGCAATGGCATGCCGAACATATCGAACAATGATTATCCTTCTTCTACACTCTTGCATTTTTGTGGGCCAGCCATGCCTCCTGCAGAAATACTGATTAGGTCTGTCCATAGGCTCTGACGCATTGGCATATGCTAACAATGGGAATTTGGGATAGCCGGTAGTCAAAGTTCTGAGACAACCTCATGTTATGTATTTTCTTGTTGTAATGCACGTGTAAATATACATCTGTACTGTTAGTCCTTACTTTCATCTACTTTCTGAATCCAACCTCCAAAATGCACATATTCTTAGGTAGTCTGAGACTCTGATGCACAAAGACAGTGCAGATTAAAATTGTGGCTTCAGCAAGAGCTTGATAGAGAAGCCACTCACATGAGGCCAAAAAAATCAACAAAATCTTCCAACACGTAGCCTGTAGCCTGTACCGTGAACACTCCAATTGACTGTGTAACATATCAACACACATAATTTTAACGAAAAAGTAGTATATTTACATAAAATCCAGGTGCCACACAGTGTCCATGTGATGCAGCTCGAATGAATGTTAGAGGTACTTATTTTTCCTGCTATCTGTCGCTTAGAGATAGAACACCTTAGCCATTTAGTTGCAGAAGAATAAGTACGCAGAATTTTTCAAGATGAATGGTAATTATATACTAAGAAGCAGTACTTATATACTAAGGAATACACACATAAATGCATAAGGTATAAAAAATTCAATATATATTTTTAAGAATACAATCTACACAAGCCCGTAATTTGTCAAGTATAGATTAGATTGCCTTGAACTATGTACTTTAGATGGGATAAAATATCCATTTCTGCATTAATTTTGTAGACAAATTGAACCAATGTATGTAAAAGATAAAAAGGAAAACTGACCAGTTGGCAGCATTTGCAATTACATTACACCTTAAACATCCACCAGAATAGAGACGAGTAATGTCACCAACAAATGTACAGAATCTTTTTTTATCAATCTTCCTCTGGGCAGCTTTAGCATTGACCATAGCCAAAATCTTTGACTGTTCTGTTAAGTCAACAAGAACCAATCTCAAATTCTCTGTCCTGCTCAAGAATTCACTGACCTCCTCAACGATAATTTCAGATGCTTTCTCAAGACTAAATTGGAAATCAGAGGTTGATATTGATGGAAATGCTAGTGTATAGTAATCAGCAACAGAGACATCCTTAGACAAATTATGTCTCCCTTTAACACGTGTATCCAAAAGGCCAGAGGATGGAATAGGTTCTTTCAGTTCTTCTCCACTGGGACCCTCTTTTGCTTCTTTATCCTTTTCAAAATCGGAAACCTGACAAACATCGGCATTTTCAGATGGCTGTAACTTCTTTAGAAACTTCATTATACCAACTTGAACTTTGGCATCAGAGCTTCTCTGACCAAAACATCCAGGTGTAAGGCTATCTGATGGGCCCAATTTCCTATATGTGTCAACAGAATCTTCAACATCAGCTTCGGTATGGCAAAAACTAATGCGAGAGAATCCTTCATTTAATTTTGGCATCTCTTTCTTCTGGAGCATCCGGTTTACAACTGCCGCAGCACTGCCACCTTTCAGACCTCCTTCATGTTCAGTACGCTTTACTGACCGTGCAATGCACAGTTGAGCAGGAAGATCAAGGACTACTGCGTGCACATCTGCTTGCTGCTCGCCAAGCTGAATGAACTCAGCTCTTTGCCCTCTTTCTAAATTGCACCTATCAATAAACACATTTTTTCTTTCCTTTAATGCATCAGATGCTTTTTTTAAGCACTGGACTTTCGTCCCTGCTTTCCCATTAGCAATAATGTCCTGAAGGATAACAAGAAGTTGCGTAAGCACAAAAAAATATGTAAGAACCACATAGAACAAACAGAAAATGTGGAAAACAAGTAAACTTTAAATAATCTATTACATCTACCAAACAGAAAAAAAGCCACACAAAAAACTTATCCATATCCAGAAGTTGGACATGAGGAAAAAGCCATGCCTGTCCAATGGACTCTAGTAAAAATTTTCCCCTAGGTTAGACTCTCACAAAATATCATCTGTAGGATGTAAACATGAAACGTTTTTCTATTTTGAGTATCATCCCTCCTAAGAAAATAGAAGAGAAAGACTTTATAATATGTCATTCAAGGACTTATAATATGTCATTCCATTATGACGTTGCCTGCCAAAAAGCTCATTCTCTTGTCAAAGTTGACCAATGTACTACTCATGAAAGTCTGCCTTGATTGTTACAATAGAAAAACAATGTTGAAATTGGTTTTACAAAATAACAACAGAAGGATCATATAAAGGAATGCACATCAAACTGGTGTCTTAAAACTCACCAAATTGGCCACTATGAGAGTTTCAGGAGGAACAGATCAGGCAACCACTGGTGCAGTGAATTATATCATGGCTAAGTAATATGATTGAGGCAAATCGCTATGTTTCCAACCATCTTATGACTAGTGAACCTACACTTCAATCAGTTCAAGTATCTCATCATCAAATCAGCAAAAAAGATTATGATGAGTTGATGACCCAACAAAGGAAGCTAACCAAATGCATGATGCAAGTCAAAATATTAATGAAGATACTACTGAAGGGTCTATTATAGAAAAATGTGCGTACTGGTTTGAATATGGATTACATGGTCAATAGGACTAATTTAAGGCAGGAATTGTTAAGCCCAATCCCTTATGGTACCCTCCATTCCTAGTGAACCACAGGCTCTTAAGGTTGCTCTTTCACACACTGGATGGGTTAACACTATGAGTGAGACCCTTCCAATTAACAATCCTTAGGTTTTTGGTTCCACATACTAAAGAGATGAATCTTGCGGAAGTAAATGAGTTTTTAAAAATAAAATTGAAGAGCGATGGCTCTCTTGAAAGACAAAACTATATAAGTTGCCTAATTGTTTGATAGAATACTTGAAATTGACTTTGTTAAACTTTTCTCATCCATTGTTAAGCCCACTGTCGGTGGAATTATGTTGTCTCTTGCTCTACATTATAATTGGAATATTCATCAACTCGGTGTTAAACAACCTTCTTATGTGGATGTCTCCAAGAGCCAGTTTCATCATAAAAACCAGCAGACTTTCTAAATCAAACCAAGCCACATCATATTTGTAAGATCAATAAAGCTCTCTACAGTTTGAAACAAGTGGCTAGAGCATCGTATGATAGGCACATTACTTTCATCCTTGAGACCTTTTTAGTCTCCACACATGTATTATTAGCCCATATAAGCCACTCATGTGTATCAGCCAAGTTCCACAATAATTCGTTGAAGCCAAATATGATGGACACGGAGTTCAGAAAGATGATAGTACATCCATGAAATTGGCATGCTCGCATGAAGTTGACCCATTAAATCCACAGCTTGGGGAAAAAAACTCAGGATGCTTAAAAATATTGTGGAAAAACTGTAACGGCTTTTTGTATAACAGGCATGTTCCAATCAGCAATATAAAGTAAAAAACTAGTAGTTCACCATCAACTCGGGACATATGGTCAATAAGTAGCACGTAGCATCTCTGAACAAAGAATAGTTATTCCTCATCTAATCCACTAACTGGGCAACTGCTTAGCTTGGAAAGCACACCAAAATGGATCAAAGACATAAAGAAATAAAACCTCTGGGCCTCTGCAGAAACGGCAGACCTCGAATTCAAGTGTTCAATGCAAGAACAAACATTTAACCACAAACAAAACCCAACAAAATCCATCAAACACGAAAGTTCAAGAAAAACCCACAAACATAAAGGTGATCAAATCCACCTGTCGGAAGACCCGCCAAATCCCACCATGGGCAACAAGGAAAAATAAGAAAAGGGGGATGTACTTACCTGACAGACGCGAACCCATTGCCTCAAAGCACCCTTCATGACGTTATTGCAGAAGGTAGACTTCCCGCTACCGGGAGCTCCGACCAGGATCAGGACGATGGGTTTGCCACCCTCACAATTTCCTGCAGAATCTCGTCTCCATCAATTACCAAAATGATAAAGAAAGAACAGAATGGCAGGCCATAAACGCGAACATCAAGAAGACGAGAAGGCATTCCATGACCAACCTTGCGAAACGCCGGATCGCTCTGCAGCCATTATGCGCAAGGTCTAAACAAACATCCGTGCAGCCACCCACACCGCGATTATGGCTGGGGCTCTATCATCCAAGCCGCAGCACTTCTGCACAAGGCCGACGCTGACGCCACACTTGATTCATCTCATGGATGTTCTAAAATACTGCGGACCCGGATAGTTGAACCAGATCGGAAGAGAGAGTGGGGAAAAATGAAAGAGCCGAAAAGAATGCCGGAACGACGCTCAACCTTGACTCGTTAAGCTTGGACTAGAGCTCGAGCCGGGTCACTGTTCATGACTCGACTTATTTATATAGCCGCGTCGAGTTTGAGTTCCCTGAACTCGTTCGAATGGTTCTAATTGTTGTGATTTTCTGATTCGTATCGACTCGTTTTTTAATACTAAACTGATTTCCGAATTAGAAAAAAAAAAAAAAAACCATGGGGTGGACGGCGGGAACTCAAACGGCCCGTCGCTCCAACCTCTTTCGAGTCCATCACTCCCGTTGTCCCTGACGGCCCCTGCTCCCGAGTCTCTGACGGTCGACCTCCAGTTTGGCGTCTGTTAGGACCCCGACTAGGACGGCCTATTCCGACGAGTCGAGACCCTAAAGCCAAGATCTCCTGAGGTGAGCCTAAATTAAAAACCTAAACAAATCAATACAAGGGAGCTACCCGTCCGGACAGGACCCCGGCACAAACCCAGTAGGACAGGAATACAGGTGCGGAAAACCCTTTCCCAATAGCCTAACTAAGGTAGGAACCTACTACAGAAAACTACAATGGGTACAAGGCCTTACAATCGTGAGCGATACAATATAAGCTCTCGCAACTCACTCACAAACCATGCACACCATTCACTAACGGCCAAACCACGCCCAACAATAAGCAAATGGGTGGTCGGCTCCTTGCAGTCAAATCTCGGGCGCAGTGCCCTCGAGATACCACAGAGAGGAGCTAGGCCGAAGCCCTGGGTTAAAAACAATAAGCAAGCAAACTAAATGCTCCTAGAATAAAAGCAATTAACACCCGCCCGGATTTACTTGAGAGGGTGAGGAAGTACCGGCCAAGGGCTAGCCTTGGCTGAACCGAATAGGCCACAGGGTGATAGCCGATCCCCGGGCAACGCAGCAACAGGCCGGCGTGAAGCGCGCGGCCTGGGCAGCCTCCTGCTGCCGAGCGAAGGGCCGGCTAGACGAGCGCGGCCTGGGCAGCCTCCTGCTGCCGGGCGACAAACTGTCGCCGATGGCGCGGCTGGATTCCGAGGCAATGACGAGGGGGGCTGGGAGCCGGTTAAGGCCGCGCCTACCTGCCTTCCTTCGGGATGGCTCGGCCACGGGTGCCGGCAAAGATGGCCGACACGGCGGGGAAGGCCGAGGTGCTGGCCGGGCTCGTCTAGCGGGAAAAGCTATCGTGCCGGCTGTGCCTAGTCCCTAACTACGGCCGGGCTGGCTTGGACTGGCGGGGCTCTACTGGTCGAGTCAAGATTGGCTCGGGGTGGGGTAGGCCAGTGAGTCTTGAAGCTTAGGACTGAGAATAGGTTACCTAGATATGTAGGTGAGCCTTCGGGCTAGGTCAAGAGAGATAGAGCCTAAGCTCGGGCAAGTGGTCTATGTCGACCAAGTGGGGATATAGGTTCTAACTAGGTTAGCTTACTAAATGGACCGAGTTGATAGGTCCGGGTCAAGTAGGTCAGGAGGGGCACTCGAGGTAGGCTCGAGTCAACTAAGGATCAGCTTAGCAAGAGGGTTAGGTGGGATGGATAGACCTAGATGAGCTAAGGGAGGTTAATCAATCCGGTTTAGGACAAGGGTCCGAAATAGAAGGGTTGACCTAAGGGGTGGGCTGGTGCGTGAGGCAACCTAGCTAGGTGGGCTCGGACTTGGCTAGGCTGAGCCAAGGGTGGTGCGCCGGATCTATGCCACGTGGCACGATCAAAGGACGAGGCTAGAGTTCGCAAAGGGTAACCCTAGCGATAAGGAAGAAAAGGCTGCTTTTCCTACAAAGTAGGAACAAGGGGCGAGAGAGGGGGAAGTGGAGACGAGGTGGCACTCGTCGGTTCTCTCGAGCAAGGGATGGAGGACACGTGGGCAGATGGAGGGCCACAATTTGGTGCGGTTAGGGTTAAGGGAGAGGTGGCCAAGGAGCTGGCGAGAGAGGGGGAGATAAAGCCTAAAAAGTAGGATCGAGCCCTACAAGTTAGGAATGGAAACCGCTCGGGTTGAGGTGGCAGCTTGAGAGGGAATGGCGAGCTGGTGAGGTGGCAGCTCGTGGGACCAGGTGGGACAGCTGGCTCGTGAGGTGGCGAGGGAGCTGGACTCGGGATGAGGAGATGATGACAGTGGAAGATGGACGGCTAGAGACACTAGCGACTAGGGTTTAAGACTTAGAAGAAAAGAAGAAGAAAGGGGAGTACGCCGGCTGGTCCTACAAAGAAGGAACCGTCGGGGGACACGTGGGACGAGTTAGGCTCGAGCTGAAGAGGAGGTCCAGATGAGAGACACGTGTCAAAAGCAAGAGTTTAGATTAACTTACTTGGCTAGGGTCTAGTTCCCAAGTAGGCTCGAACCGAGTAATGGGCCGGCGCGGTTTGAGTGATGCCGACCGTTTGTCCACAATGCCCTATGCACTTCAACTCGGGCTTTCACCAGATGGAGGACAAGGTGTCCTTTTGATACCAGCGCCAATGGAGGTCGCCGGATTATGTAGCAATGGCCAGAATTCGGCCCTTTTCCGGCAGGGAAGAGATCTCCAAACTCCACCGCCGGATCTTGCCCAAATTTGGGTATTTCACTTCTTTCGCTTGGGCGATTCTAATGAGCTGCTTCTCAGTAAATTTCCACGGTCAGATCTCGCTTTCCCGGTGCTTTTTCACCTGCTGGACCGTGGCTGAATGGGGGATAGGCTGAATGCCCTTAACATGAATTTGGTGGCCTTTCCACCGTCAAAACTATTCCAACTTTGGCTAGATTAAGTCTAGCGATTACTAGGCTCCTCCGCAACGTGTAAGAGGCGAACTACAAGGGGGCTTCGCCGTTGATCACGTAGCCTTGCCTTTGGGTATGCCAAGGACGAGACTAGGATGCCGGGAATCCCTTACCCGAGTTCTACCCCAACACAACTGGCGTGGAAGACCAAGGAATCGAAAAACTAACCTTTTATGCCGTCGGTATTGAAGCCTATTCCAGCTTCAATCTTCCCTTTTGCAATGGTCGGCCTCTCAACCTCTCCGTGCTCGAGACGAAGGCACCGTACCTTGCTGGAGTGTTATTCAAATGGGGATTCGTCGCGGTCAAGAGGAAAGATCCCGCCGGTAATGGGGAATCCGCCTTGAGCCTTTTGTTGGGCCGCCGCCGGAACGCCGGTTTCCCAAAGATCTTCAATGGGGAAGAAGATGCCGCTGCCGCTAGCACCACAAAGAAGAACTCGCCATGAAGAAGATGACGCTTAGAATGAGAAGATCTCTAGAGGACGAGTGGAGGAATACGCCACGGGCCAAGGGGGCGTGAGAAGCGAGACGATTCTCCAAGGCAAAGGGAGAGACCACCACGGGAGAGGGGTGAGCCGAGGGTGAAGAGAGAGACACAAGGGCCTTCCGCCCAATTCCAAACACAATTCCTTAATTTCTCATAATAGTCCCAAAGATACATGATTCAACGAAATGAAAGCTTAAATAGACCTAAGTGACTCGGTTCACATCCCGAACCGGGTCTTACATGATTTGAATCTAAATACTAGAAGAACCAAAACGAGACGCTATCCGTCTCGAGTCTAAAGCTAGCCCACGGATCTAGGATCCGTTTTCCTTTGGGCGCATGGATGAGCTTGGGCGGGCTCATCCTGACTTGCCTAGGTTCCGCCTAGGCTGACCACAATCGACCTTGGTTTTGGACTCAACGAGGGGATTAAACTATTCTAGTTGGTTAAGTCCTAATAACCGGATCATTACTGCCTTGAGGTTCGACCTTGACTCGCTTGCACTTGACCGTTGTCGCACTGTCTGTTCCTCCCGCTCCTCCCGCTGTGCTAACTCCAAGTGACTGATTAACCTCTTTGGCTGGCCTTGTTGCTCTGGCGAACTGAATTCCCGCCGTTACGAGCCATGGTGGACCTACTTTGGCCCTGGGTTTGGTCCTTACGGACCTAGCCGGATTGGGGGCTCGTAACAACGTCCTTAGCTTAGCAGCTCCAGTGACTCCTCTAGCATCCCCGGTCGGTCGTCACTCCGTGAACGTGAAGCATCAGGTATCTCTCTTAAATTCCCTCTTTCTCTCTCTGATGAGGGCTAGGCAGCAGACGAACTGCGAACAGTCTCTCGCCGCCTCGTGCTCCCTTTTCTATTCCACTAGCAGCCATTGCCCATGGGCCCGTCGTTGTTTACGATGGCTTCCGATGGAAAAAATAAAGAAGGTATTGATCCCTTTTCTCTTTCACCGGCAACCATCGCCCATCGGCGCATCACTGTTACGATGGAAAAAAGATAAGGATGGTATCGATTTTGTTCGGCACTTTGGGAGGCTTATAATCATATTTGGGATTCCATTTCAGAATTCACAAAGCAGGTTGGTCTGTAAAGTGTTTTTCCCATAGAGCCTATTAGGAAGTCAAGGCTAGCCCCATCATGTATTCAACATGCTTAAGTTTTAACCTTGTTATATTAATGTGAAAATGACTAATATTTTCTTTTTGTTTTTCTCTGTGATACTTCGGACTAAGTGGAGTAGTAGTGGCTAAGACTTAAGAGTGTTGCGTTCCATGTTAAAGGCCTTTTTTGCATCTGCATTTTCAAGATTCTGCTTTCTCGGTTGAATTATCTAAGGGAGACATTTCAGATCAAAGAAACTGATTTCTTGACTTTTGATGCATTGGTACATTCTCTTTCCTTCACATTTCTTGTGGTTATTTTCTCTGTTTTTAGTTCAAGTTCCCCAAGTTCTCTTTGGTTGGGTAATCGTTCCATTTTGTTAGTCTCATTTGGCTTGAAGGCTGAAGTTTTCTTTTTACCGAATCTTTTTGTTGAATAATATTTTATAAGAAAAATATCTTTCATCAGAGACAGGCAGCACAATGCGTTGATCGAGCATGGTCAGGCAGCACAGTGTGCTAATTAACATTCAAATGCATGCTGTAGAAATTAAAAGCTTCATAAAAGTAGCTTATTTGACTTTGAGGTCATTCTGATCAGGCATACACGTTTAGTGATTTTCTATGTCACATAGGTACGGGTACGGGTGCCGGTACGGGTGCTGGTACGGGTACGGGTACGGACCATTTTCAAAAAACGTGGGTACGAGGGTACGGCCGTACACACGGACATATAAATATATATCAAAAAATTTCAAACAGAATAACATATTCACATTTAAGTGATTTCACACATATATATCAAAAAAACGCAAACAGAATAACACACAAACATAAATCATGGTCCAAAACACATAAATCATTGTCCAAAACACATAAATGATAATTCATGGTCGAAAACAAACATGTCACGTACGTCAGCTTTCTTGATTCTCCTCAATCGCATCATGAATATTAGAAGGAGCAACAGGTTTTGTAAAGTCCATGTTAACAGCATGCAAATCATGTTCTCCTTCAAGTTGTACATCAATGTCCTCTGGATTAACATCTCAATACTTGGATGATCTTGAACTGCAAGTTGCAACAAAATCAAAAGATTCAAAACTATAAACAACCAACGTAATATGTAAATGTAATTAACTCATTATGTAATATGTATACATATCAAAGATACAAAAAGAAAGATACCTGTAATCATTTGAAGTACGTGAAAGTAAGTGTAGGTTGGAGTGGACATAAACTAAATCTTCTGCTCACTTACTAGTTAGCTTATTTCTCTTGATGTTGTGAATTTGAGAATAAGTGCTCTAATTTCTTTCAAATGAAGAGGTTGCAGGTTGAGATAATAGCTTCAGTGCAAGTTGTTGGAGATTTGGTGTCGATGCTCCAAAACACAACCACCAATTAACAGGATCTTCTTCATCTCTTGCCATTGAAGCTTGTATTGAATCATTTCTTCCACCAGAGAAGCTCGCAAACTCATTATTGATCATCTTCAACCGATGAAAATCAGGATACAGTCTTCCCAAACATATCTCCCTATTTTTTGATATTTCTGGATCTCGATTAGGAGGAACACGACCAGTACCTCCTGCCAACCATGTTTGTCCATAATATTTTGGATTTAAAGAGTGTGTCATACAATGTAAAGGGTTATTGCTTTTGTTCCATCTTCTTACTAAAATTCTATGCACATGATAAAAAAACTCAGAATCATCAAGTGCAACATTCTTCTTCTCATGTCTAAAAATGATGTTTTGAATTTTTTCAATCATGTTATCCCACATATCATAAACTTTGTGAAGCATAGGCCCTTCTTTATCAACTTCTCTCAGCATCTGCCAAATAGGCTCTGTAAACTGCAGAAAATATGTAACTTTGTCCCACCATTCATCTTCTAAAATGCATTTTTTAATTTCTTGAGCCTTCACGATGTCATCATTCCGATAAAACTCCCAATCATTGTCAGTCACCATAAGTGTCAATGCATGTTTCACCTGTTTTATTCTTTTTATCATTACGATAATGGATGCAAAACGGGTCTCTGCTACCTTCAACAATTTCAAATTGGAATGTCTATTAAATATAGCAAGAGCATTGTTGTGGTTTACAACAAAATTTCTGATGTTTCTGACATCATGCTCAAGCTCCTCAATCCATGAACACAATAAACCGGCATTTGAGTCATCTTTTGATGGGTTGCAAATACTTTTAAGTGCCAGATTTATACTGTGTGCCACACAAGAAGTCCATAATATGTGACTGTATTTTGGATCACTTGCCAAATTCATCCATGCTCGTTGGCAAACTGGAGCATTATCAGTAACAATATGCACAACATTCTCTTCACCCACTTCTTTGATGACTTCTACAAATAGCCTTTTTAAATACTCAACATCTTTATACTCCCCAAATGCATCAATACATTTCAAGAAGATTGGTCCATCAAGCGAATAAGCAATAAAATTTATCAGTGGCCTCCTTTGTATATCAGTCCACCCGTCAGAAACAATGGATACTCCATACTGTGTCCATGAAAATTTCTTCTTCTCTAATAATTTTTCAATGTTTGCCTTTTCTTCTGCAAGAATTAGTTCTCAACTTCTCTGAACTAGGAGGTACATAACCACTCAAATTACAATTCGCCAAACCTGTAACAACATCCTTCCAATAAAGACTTCTGGCTACATTGAAAGGAAGTGAACTTGCAAAAAAGAACCTTCCAATCCTTCTATCCATCTCTGCCCTTCCCATATTATTGAATGCATGTGTTAATGTACTTTTTCTTTTCTTTGAAGCATCTTCTTGTACTTCACTAGCAAAAAGAGGAACCGACACACTTGACTTGGATGAAGATTTCTTTTCAGTTTCATCCTGTTCTTTTTTTAATATCTTAATATCCTCATTGGTAACTTTTGGGCAAGGTCTAATTCCAATGCCTCCGATATGCAACAAATGTGCCTTGCAACGTGTATAAGAACCCGTGAACTTCAATTCACAAAAGTTGCAAGCAAACATTACATTCCCACCACCACTGGCCCTTTTCCTATTTTCTTCACATAGCTCCAAAGAGGCTGTTGTGGATTATCTTTCTCTAATGCAGTGGTATGAACACTACTACTGCTGCTTTGTACATTATCACTTCCTGTATGAGGCAGTACTTCTTTTCCTTTGTCAGCCATTACAAGTTTACAAGTTACAACTTATGTCAGACGTCTGAACAGAACCTAGCAAGTAGCAAATGAGCTGCAGCTACAACAGATAAGATAACAAATACCGTAGCATCATGTAGTGCAAAATCATATACAAATACAATACAAATATACAATACATATGTACTGCTCATATTCAACAATACCCTACCGGAGTTGAGGGTTTCAGACAACCCTCGGTGGCTGCTTCCCCTCACAGCCTCACTGCTGCTTCAAGCCGGTGAGGGTTTAACCCTCGACCTACCAGAGAGAGAGAGACAAAGAGCGACAGAGTCATCTCCGGCGACGACTCTGTCGACGGTGTCGTGGCAGGCAAAAGATGACGCAAAGAAGGCCTAACAGGCTAACAATATCAGCATCAAAGAGAGAGAGACAAAGAGCGACAGAGTCACCGCCGGCGACGACTCTGTCGACGGTGTCGTGGCAGGCAAAAGATGACGCAAAGAAGGCCTAACAGGCTAACAATATCAGCATCAAAGAGAGAGATTCAGGCAATAACAGGCAAAAGTTGACGCCGGCAAATGCAATATTCAGGCGACAGAGAGAGAGATTCGAAATAAACCGTAGGGAGACGAAGAGCCGATGTCGTCGCTGTTGTCGTCGCCGCTGCCGTCGAGGTTGTCGTCGCTGCTGCCGAAGCCGCTGCCGCCGCCGCTGCCAAACGCCAGAGAGAGACCAAGAACAGCAAACCCTCAAAGAGTCTAGCGTCGAGGGTTTTTTTACCTTTTTACTTAACGTCAAAACAATTTTTAACGTTAAAAAGAATTAAAAGTTAAAAACAAAAATGGACAAAAATGGACCCTGTCAACTTTGACCGTGTCCAAAAATGGATGGGTATGAGCCCGGTACGCGTTGACCGTACCCGGTACGGTCAACGCGTACCGGGTCGTACCCAGTCGCGTACCCGTACCGGTGTCGTACCGGTACCGGAAGGGTACGTCCCTACCCATGTTACATAGGTGATTTTCTGATTTTAAATATTGTATTACTACCATATAATGCTTTATGAATTTGGATGCATGTCTGGGTCAAATTCTCTACGTGGTTATGTGCTTCTGAGCTTTTATGCTCTAAAAAAGCAGTTGAAACAATAAGGAATTAAAAAGAATATATTATTAGTGGATGGTAAATTGTCTCCTTTTTTCAAACGGATGGGTTTGATTGTTGTTCCAATCCCCTCATGAAGCTGGGAATATTTGAATACTAGAGCAATCTTTTAATCCACGTGTTACACAGCTTTTGACACTCTCTCCCCTTTTCTATAGGCTGTTCAGGTGGTTCTTCTTCTTCTCTCTGTACATTTCATTGGTGTTCTCTTCAGCATTGCTTTGAGAACTACTATCAAACCTTATAGGTTCACTGCATATTGCTTCGTTGAATTCTTATTCATTTTAAACTTCGATTCAAAATCCATGGATGCATGTACCAGTTTTATTAGTTTTTGGACAATAGACATGTAGAGCTCTACAATGAGATGCACAGTTGTGTCTTGAAGTTTCATTTTGAATATATAATGTCTATGTTTGTTACGGACTTCAAATTATTCTTTATCTTGCAATGATATCAAAACAAATCATAACTTTAAGATATTGTACAGAAAAAATAGTAAATTCATTGTGTTAACAAGTTAACAAGCTTCATCAAGCTCATTTCAATGACCTTCAAACGAGCTCGACAACTTTAACGACGAGGTTAAGGAGCAAGAAGATGAGAACAATTAGATAGAAACTAGTTTATTGAGGTCATTGAGTCGATCTCAGACAGAAACGAGTTTATTGAGGCCATTGAGTCGATCTCGAGCTTGATATTGTACTATTGAGTCAATCTCAAGCTTGACACTATACTATCGAGTCAAGCTCGAGATTTTTCTATAGAGCTCGACTCGAGTTCAAGCCAATCTCGAGCTCGAGGTTTCAAGAGTCGAGCCAAGCTGGAGCTGGCCTAGCTCAGGCTCGGCTCTACTCGTATTCAGGCCTACATATGGTCCTCGTGTTTCTTTTCCCGACACCATTTCTGTCGCACTCCAACCATTGACCCTCAAACAAATTTTTTTTTTCTAAACACAAAGCATTGTGGTGCGACTACACAACAATTCAAAAAGAGGGAGCTATGTCATTCGAAACAATAGGGCAAACTTTCATTTATATAACAATTTCAATTTATACAAAATCACATCTATGTGTATGACAAAAATGCCTTAAACCACAACTTTGATGTCTAACAAAAATAAGACATCAAAGAGACCAAAACATGACGCGTCGGCACTACAAAAGACCCAAAACCTCCCTAGTAGGATGTGAGTGCAACATTCTGATCAACCTGCTACCCCTGGACCGCCAAAACCTAAAAAAGGAAACAATTGAAGGCTTAACCTTCGCAGTTTGATAACAAGCTAGGAAAATTTCTAACCCTCTAAGGTAGCGCTCAAATATGAAATAATGACAATCACAAAAACAAATCATCATCATATCGTGACAGGGCATAGTCACATCATTTGCCAAGAAGAACCCTCACATAGACCACGACATGTAAAGGTCACTCAATGGCCACGATAACACAATTTCAATTCTCATGCAAGACATGCATAAACATATCATTCTCATTCATTTCATTCACATGCACATCATTCACATACATTTCATTCATATATTTTCATTTTCATTAGCTTCAGTGAATTGACAGTTCTTGTGGGTGTAAACCTAGGCACGTGCACACCGCGGGCGGTCTACAGCCGTGAGACAACCCCCGTGGTGGCCCAAAACAATATGGATTCATTCCCGCTGCAGCGGTAAAACACTCATCCATGGATGTGTGAATTCCAAGGAAAGATACTCAACATTCCTACGACACCCAAATTGCGAAGGCGGGAGCCCAACGTTCCAAGCACATCACACAACAGTATCCTGGGGCCTTGCACCGTCTGCGCTCCGAACAGGCGAGACCAGTGGTGAAGGTGGGACAACTCTCAAACACAATGCCACAACCCACTGGCCTCTCATCTCTTATTCTTTCATTCTTATCATTATAATTGCACATTCACAAAATGACTCCCTAGCTCATGTGGTTGGTTCACTTCACGAGTGCACCCACACCTCCAATTACTTCCACACGAAGGCTACACATATCATTAACATTCTTAGGTAGCTGTCATAACAATACGGGTACAACTACCCTTCAATTTCATTCATTTGCATTATTGTTCATGGCAATGCATATGATACACATTACAATATTCATTTTGATCAAACACATCAATTGCATCTTGCAAAACTTAGCCAAAGCACAGAGAGTAGTCTCGATCCGTGATTGACTCGTAGTTGTCTTATGCAGTTATCATTTTAGGATGCTTTCTGATGCATAATCAGGGTCGAGGAGATACTTGACTCGATACCCCACCTCATCTGTCCTAAGTAGTTATCAATCTAGCACACACATGCAATTGCTTAGAAATTTTTAGACAAAACTAATCACATAAACATTAAACTCTCATACATACATTCATTCAATCACTTTACAATCATTTAATCACATCACAATCGTATGATCCAACGATCCTAGGAACACACATTCACAAATTGGCCCCAGGTAGGTATTTGCCTGGAATGGCGTCATACCTATCACGTGTCCACAAAACACCTGAAGCTTCGAATCTAGTCACTCAAGGTCTACGGGACGTGCTGGGTGTACCTGCAAACATAAGCAAAAAATAAGATTTCTTCTTGTTTTGCTTTACAATCTATACAAGTGTAAAACATAATTATTGAGTCATGTCATCGCCTCAAGAAGGTGTCGACGGGTAGTATCGATACACAAAACATTCCAATAGGTATCTTTCTAACTCTTTGAGGTTGTGACCAAATATTTAAACTCAAAGCTTCAATCAATCTATCACTAACACACTTCTCATTAGCTTTCTTTAGTTGAGGTGTCTACCCAATAGTTACCCTCAACTTACATATTCTTCTCCAACAAACATTGCAATACGCCAATCGACAAAAGTATGTGCCATAAGTTTGCAATAACGGTCTTATATCTTCTCAACCACATCCAATCTCTACCATGTTTCCAAATAGCTTCGAAAATTAACACATCATGGTAATGAAATAGATATACACGTGGATTCTTGTTATTCTTAAATTAATCATAAACTCCCCCCAAAATAACAACATCGCTAAAATGCAATCCCAATCATCAAATCATGAGTCTAACATGCTCAAATAATAATTATACATGCTCTAATATATAATATTCAACAATCTAGGCTCGATTAGGCCTTGCTCACCCCAAATTTAGAGTCATAGGTGTTGTAGTCCTCTCGACAGCCACCTCACAAGTTCAAGTGATCTTCAAGCGGCTAAAATGCTTCAATGCCGCCACCACCAACGCATTTTGGTCACTGGTAAAAGGGGGAGAAAGCATCCTCAAAATGCAATTCAATCCACAACAATAAATAGGGTAAGATTTAGCAAAAGGGAGGCCACAAGAGGGGTTTGTCATTAGAAGATACCCACGGCAGTAGTGTGGGAGGCTGAAAACGAGTGAGTGAGGGGGAAACATGGGTTCGGGTAAGGGAGACTGGTTTGACATAAGAGAGCAAGAGGTAAGGAGTGTTTGGTTGAGGGAGAGGGCTCGAGCAGGGAGAGCATGGGTAGAAGAAGCACTAACAGAGAGAGAGACGAACAAAAGAGAAAGATCGAGAGAAACAAGAGGGCAAGAGAGCGTGCAGAGAGAGAGGGCGAGCAGAGAGGGTTCAAACAGATGGGAGAGAGAGCATGAGAGTGGCGGAAAGGAAAAAACAGTATGGGAGAGAGGGAATGGTGCAGTGAAGGGCGAGCGAGAAAAAGAAGAAAGGATAGGGAAGAACCGGTGTTTCTCACCTGTGTGCCGCTGCCGCCGCTGCCGTTAACCTCTGTTGCCGCTGATTAATCCTCCGCCTTCTTCTTCTCTGTGTTGTGGTCATAGCAAAGGGAGAGACGAAGAGGGGAAACAAGGGAGAAGAGGGAAAGATGAGGGAGGAGAGGGCGACGTCGGGACCCTCTTGCGTGATGGGTTTGGGTCCGGGTCTGGGTCCCGATGCGACCCGACCTGCCCAAAAACAAATAACGTTACAATCTCAGAACAATCTAAAGCTCAAATGCAACTCTCAAAAAGCATAGGGCTCCTTTTGTACCAAGAAGTAAAGTATATGTACAAAAGGTGATTGTTGTTTTGAGTGATCGATGTTTTGAAACATTGTGCTGATGCACTTCTTTGATTAAATTTGAAAGATTGGTTATAGACCTGGTTTGAAAATGAGGGTTCTTGTTTGTACAAATGGAATACCAACGTAAGGGTAAAAAGCAAGCTGGGCTGCCTGTAGAGGCACAAAGAGATTCAAGTTCATTCCATTCAGATGCACGTACCCCAATGGATGATAGTACATCAGGGCAACAGAACGCCCACACTAGTGTAGGTGCCCAAACCCCACCAAGACAGATTGGAGAGAGAGCATGAGAGTGGCGGAAAGGAGAAAACAGTATGGGAGAGAAGGAATGGTGCAGTGAAGGGCGAGCGAGAAAAAGAAGAAAGGATAGGGAAGGACCAGCGTTTCTCACCTGTGTGCCGCTGCCGCCGCTGTCTTTAACCTCTGTTGCCGCTGATTAATCCTCCGCCTTCTTCTTCTTTGTGTTGTGGTCATAGCAAAGGGAGAGACGAAGAGGGGAAACAAGGGAGAAGAGGGAAAGATGAGGGAGGAGAGGGCAACGTCGGGACCCTCTTGCGTGATGGGTTTGGATCCGGGTCTGGGTCCCGATGCGAGCCGACCTGCCCAAAAACAAATAACGTTACAATCTCAGAACAATCTAAAGCTCAAATGCAACTCTCAAAAAGCATAGGGCTCCTTTTGTGCCAAGAAGTTTTTTAACTCAATCTTGTTTAGAGGAAACAAACAGCAAGGAAAAATACAATGACACGAGGAACCACAGTTCGACGGATTTTGTTTGGCTAAACAACAAACAAAAAATTCTCAGCTTAGGATCTATAGCTTTCAAACTCTCACTTAACCCAGAAGGGAAGAAAATAAGAAAAAACATAACCAAATGGCCGCGATAAGAGGGAAAGATAAATAACAAAATTAAACCTAGGCGTCGGTCCGGGCTGCCGGCAGGTACCCGGCCCGAGGCTGGGAAAACCGGGTCCCGGGCCGGGCGCGGGCCCAATGATGTGGCCCCGCGGGTACCCGGCCCGCCCCCCCCCCTTCCCTTTCCTCCTCCCGTCCCCCCTTCCACCTCCACCTCCTCTTCCCCCTTCCCCCGTTCCGCCCTTCCACCTCCACCTCCTCCCCCTCTTCCCCCTTCCGTCGTTCCTCCTCCTCTTCCCCCTTCTGCCTCCACCTCCTCCCCCTCTTCTCCCTTCCGCCTCCACCTTTTCCCCCTTCCCCCATATGGCCTCCACCTCCTCCTCCTTTTGGTCTCTTCCCCTTTCCCAGTTTCCCCCCATCGGGCTGGGCCGGGACACGGGATATCGAGCCGGGCTCAGGCCCGGGCCCAACGGGCCGACCCGGCCCGATGCCCACGCCTAAACAAAATGAGGTAAAAGAGAAAAGGAAAACCAATGGGGGAAGGAAACGAAGTAAAGAAATTAGTCTTTGCACTCTCACTGCAATTTAATGCTCATCTCTAACCCATGTTGATTTATAGAAAAGATCAGGTTTACGCCTTAAGGGGGAAAAAATCAATATTTTCGTATTCAATTTTCAGTCAACTAAAAATAAATAAATATATACTTATAGTCAACTAAAAATATATAAATATATACATCTCTAACCGATGTAGGATAAGCTACAACGTTAATAGTAAGTTGCAGCTCACCACAGCGATCTCTCCCTGCAGAATCTCTGACTTGTGCAAGAAAAAGATCCGGTCAAGATTCAATGCTTCACACGAGTTGTAAAGAGCTAAAAAAAGAGGGAAAAACAAAAATGGGATGAGGAAACCGTCACAAAGAGAGAGAGAGTAGTGTCAGGACACGAGGAAAGGGGAAGAGGGAATCTGTATGTACAAGCTGGAGTTGGACAGATTTCCTTCCTAGGGTTGACCTCTCTCTCTTGCCAATTGAGGCTAAACACTCATCCAACCAACTCTCCCCATCTCTCCCGCTTAACCCCTCACTGATCAAGGGTTTTTCACAACTCAAAACTCTCGGCTAGCCTCTTCCTTCCTCTCTCGTCTGGAAGGTTTCCCACCAGTGGCTCCCGCATGGACGAAGATCCGTCCACGAGATCCCATCATGGCCGCACCGAAGTAGGCCCGTAAAAAGAGACCCACTCCCTTCCGATCTAAAAATCCACGGACTTGAGATTCTATATTTGGCAAACTGAGGATCTAAAAATCAGATCCGACCTCCGATCTGAGATATGAGGTAATCAAACGCAACCTTAATATCAAAACGCAAGGGAACCTATGAAATAGGTGCAAACAGTTTTGTGCTTGGTCCTGTTGTTCCAAACCAGACCTCTTTATACCCGAAACTTCTTCGTGCCATAGACGCATGCAGAGACGTTCATTATTTCCGGTAAAATTCTATTCAAAGAATCATATTTAAGTCATGGGAGAAGAAATTTATCAGATTTTCTTAATTAAAGAAACACAGACAGCAAATCAACACATGCAAGTGCATGAGTTTGCCTTCGAAAACTCATGGGATCCAATGAATAAACAAAATGCAGGTTCTGTTATACAGGAGCGATACCAAATAATCGTTCGTTTGTAATTTGGCACTATCTATTGGAAGCCCCTCCGCCCACTCTTGCATCTTTTGATGGAAAAATGGTAGAAAAAGGAGACTCAAGTAGAGGGAAAAGACAGCTAGAACTGCAATCTGCTGGTATTGAGAAGCTCCCGCACTCTCCAGCCTCACCTACTTCTTGCATGTAAACCTCCCTCCATGCTTGTGAAAACTTACGAGCTATGACTTGATTGTTAGCAGTTGGATGCACGTTTTCCCAATTCAATATCTACGAGTTCTTCCATCTAATATAGTCAGCTTCCTTTTATCAAAATCCAAGGGAACCTATCTTAACGATCTCAGAAATTGAATTGGAATCCACCAGGAAAACCTCCACCAGGAAAGCCACCATCAAAATGGAACGTAAATTGTTGTCCACCACCAGCAAAAGGATTAAAGCCCCCTCCACCCATACCCATGCTCTCCAAGTCCTCACCTCTGTCATACCTCACACGCTTTTCTTCATCCCCAAGCACCTGCGGTGCATTGGAACCATAAAAAGAAAAATGTAAACAAACCCAAAGAAAAGCTCTGAAGAAAATAAAACTTCGTACACTTTGGGGAAAAAAGAATTGGATAATTTCACTAGAACAAATCTAAGCCACAAACCAGGTAAGGTAATACCTCATAAGCCTCCGCTATTTCACGAAATTTGGCCTCCGCTTCCTCTCTGTTATCCACATTTTTGTCAGGATGCCACTGTAAAGCAAGTTTTTTATATGCACGTTTGATCTCTGCGACAGAGGCGGTTTTTGGAATTCCAAGAATCTTATACCAATCCTTCCGTTTACTCAACTTCAATGATTTTTCAGCTCTCATCAATGCCTCCCTGATAGTCGTATCCTAAAATACATGATAAGTTAGACAGAATAACAGTTCAAGCAGATAACCTTATGTCCACAGAACTGATAAAAGGTACCTAAATCATTTCACCAACTTCAAATGATAACTGACAAACCAAGCAAAGTAAAAGGAAAGTTCTACAAAGAGCACAACAAACCTTCAAAGAGCAACAAAAACACAACATGTTTGAATATGTTGCTTTAACCGTGCGATTACACAAAAAAGAGGTTTAAATGAAGTCCATTCAGAAGTTGGGCGTGTCTGTGTCTACCACCAAAATTTGGATACGTTTCACCAATTTCTCTGAGAAAACGTGTTCTATGTTATCCCATTGAAACCAGTGGCCGTTCATTCTTGGCACACCAGTGTCAGCTAGTTGCATTACAATAAGTTTGTCGGATTACACATAAAACTCTCCAACCAAACAAAATAGTGAACCACCACATCGAATATTGATGGTCTTCTCTTTTTCATTATGCAAAGGACAGTTGCCTTTCAGGGATATAAATCTCCCCAATGCTTAGTCATTTATGCAAGGAATCACACGTCAGGTATCAAAGGAAGAAAGAAAATTTCCAATTTCATAACGTAATAAGGTTCACAAGAAAGCAAGTCATACAAGGATTGAAGCAAATACATTACGAATAAAACAACTACAATATTTGATTCTTAAACGTAGAAGATACCACTTTCATTTCATGGAAGAGATTGAGAAAACCATACAAGTAACAGTTCCGCTTTTTGAAACTCATTTTCACGTGGCACTGCTGTCGCATGGGTGCTGCAAAATGGTCGCTACACTCAGGTGAGGTGCCCACAAGATGTGTTGTAGAGCCAGCTGTTTATAGTTTATATGGTTGTACTTTTATGCCCTAATTTAAATGCACATACTTCTTGTATATATATATATATATATATATATATATATATATATATATATTTGGCATTTCAAAGTCACCCAGCCATCTAATCAAAGACCGACTGAGCTATCATGATGGATGATTAGAAGGAAAACAAAGAGAAAAAAGTAATGGCCAATTTTATCCTCTAATATTAGTCCAAACCTTTTTCTCCTTGTTTTTCTCTTAACCATCCATTTGTTTCATATGAACGCCCTGGCTAGATTGCTGGGTGACTGGATCTAAGTCACACAAGTGTGCCAACTATGGTGGTGCACCCACACCAATTGAGGGTGCAGGTGTGGCCAACACGGCATCCGACTCAGTCAAACCAAATCGGTTGTTGATCTAATCAAAGTCACACAGTCATCTAATCAAAGACCGACTGATCTATCATGATGGATGATTAAAAGGAAAACAAGGAAAAAAAGTAATGGACATTTTTATCATCTAATATCAGTCCAAACCTTTTTCTTATTGTTTTTCTCTCAACCATCCATTTGTTTCATACGCATGCCCTGCCTAGATGGCTGGTGACTCTTGATCTAACTCACACAAGTGTGCCAATTATGGTGGTGCACCACTGCACCCACACCGGTTGCGGGTGCAGGTGCGGCCCAACATAGCATCCGACTCGGTCAAACCAAATCAGTTGTTGACCGACCCGTTCTTCTTTTCTCTTAATTTTTTTCATTTTTTGTCTTTCTATCTTTTCCTCTTTTTTTCTCCTCTTCTCTCTCCCCCCCTTATTTTATTTAATAGAACTTGAATTTTGTATGAGATTAAGGTAATTCTCATTAAAAAGAACTTTAAAAATATAGACTAATAAAATTATTTATATGACAAATAACATATATATGTATATATATAATATATATATGTTCTCACCGCACACACACCCTTTTTTTTTTTTGGAACTTGCCACATCCCGCACCTATATATATATATATATTTCTCCATACCTAATTTGGGGTGGGATTCTTTCAATTTTCTCTCTCTCTCTCTCTCATTCCACCAACTTCCTGTCTCAAATTACACCCTGATTGGATGGAAAGAAAGGGAGGGAAAGGAAAGAAAAGAACAATCAATCCTTTGTTTGGTTGATTGATTAATAAGAAGGGAAAGGAAAGGAAAGCAAAAAACTTGTTTCGTTGCAAAAGGAGGAAATGAAGGGAGGAAATGGAAAGGATGATCTAATGTAAATTCAAGCCGGGAAGGAAAGAAAAGACTTATCATTTTTTACTGTATATGTCCTTTCTTTCTTTTTGTACATGCATGAACAATGTTTTACATGATAGCAACCTTCTTTTCGATCCAAAGTCTTTTTACCATTGTTCATGTAAACAATCACAACAAAGAGGCTTATTCAGGTTCATCTTTCTTCTCTTCTCTTTCTATCTTTTTACCACCGTTCACGATGCCCCCTTCCCCCTCTTCCTCGTCTAGTGCAGCGGTATTATTGTAAAGTAATATAAAAATTTTACCTTTTTTTTTCCTTTATGTAGTCCAAATAAACATGATTTTAGCAATTTCTTCCTTTCTACCGAAAAAACTTTATAATCACATCTTTCTTTTTTTTCCTTTCCTTTCCCTTCCTTTCTCATTCCCCTTCCCTCCCTTTCTTTTCTTTTCCTTTCCACCCCTCCCTTTCTCATTCCCTTTCCGTCCATCCAAACAAGGGTTAGTGAAGAGGAGACTCCCGTGTATGGGAGGAGAAAGAGAAAGAGATATATGAGAGGGGAGAAGAGAGGGGGTGAAAAATCCAGTCCCCCACCCTGATTATATATATTATGTATATATATATATATATATGTATATATATACATATATACATATATATATATATATATATACACACACACACATCTACACCAAGTTCTTTGGCAAAATATGGTACAACTGCACTAGCTGCACTTACGCGACATAGAAGGCTGGTCTTTTTTATCCTAAGAGCAGAAATGGCTTTTCTTGTGCAAACTGTAAAGCTTTTAAAGGGATGAGATAAAGAAATGTAGAGAACGAACTAAACCCAGTTTTTCTTTCACTTTTCTCTTTTTCTTCTCATCACCAAATGAACTCAGCAACAGTAAGAAGCATAAGGAAAAAGAGTATCCCACACTAGTAAGCCTGGGCATCGGGCCGGCCCGACAACCGAATCCCAGGCCCGGGCCCGGCCCCGCAATGACAACACGAGCCCGAACCCAGCCAGCTTAAATTTAAAAAATATATTTTTTAATATAAAATAATATATAAATATTATTAATTGCAATAAAATATTATAATTATATATATATTATTAAAAAAACATTCATTGATTCACAAGGAACACAAACTCATCCAATGGAAATAGGCAAAAACATGAAAAATGGTGGTCTAAGAAAGAGATAAAAGACAGATTGTAAAAGGAATAGGTACAATCAGCCGAAGCAAGTAAAACAAGCAATAGGAAACAATTGTTTGAATATATAAGGATTATTAGAATGCAAAAGAACTTCTGCTCTGCAAATGTCTAATGAAGAAAAAACAAGCTGGCTTATCCAAGAAAAATTATAGAACACCACATCTGAAGCTTACCAACTTAATCAGGGAAAGAGAAGGGAAACACGCCAAAAGGTTTCAATCTGGACAGTTTATGAGGATCCTAAAAATTTCAAGCTCCACAAAGAAATAAAGTTCTCATTATGATCTAATTACATGTACATATAAAATTATAGATCCCAAAGTTTCAAAGTGGAGAAAGATGTCTCCCCCGACTACTCCCTGAGACTAGCTTTCCGCTTAGCAAAGAAGTACACATGCACAGAAAGAGTGAAAACCAATCTCAAGAATAATGATGTAAAAATGAGAACCTAATATGGAAAAGGAAGGCATGAAGAAGTGAAAGCGAGTGTGTTTCTGGATCAACAATGAAAGAAGCGGAGGAAAGAAAGATTCCAAATATACTACAAAAATAGGTTTTCAACTGCCCTACAAAAAAATTATGGTAATATCTAAAAAAGATACCATTAGGATTAAGAATGAAGGAGTCTTGGGTTAGGATGCTCGCCATTAACACAGTAAATGATTCAAAATTTTCATTCTGAACAACTTAAATGCTATTTTTCCTAGAACATATCATCAGGTAGATCATATTATTATTGCCTCAAAATAAAACATTACAGTAGCATTCTGAATCTGGACATCTAGACTAGTATATGCAAGCAATATTATGCCATTCTTAGGGTGCTTTCCTTAAAGACTAGGATTAAAGATCTCTATTATGTGTTGAAAGACTGGCCCAGTTAATTCTACAGTTAAAGCAAATAAACATAATCACAGAATATAACGCTGCAAAGTGGGAAGTGGCTGTAAATAACCACAATAATTATATAGTTGTAGAAATATATGCATACCTGTGGCGATTTCTGAGCTGCTATTTTCAAGTCATCAACTGCACCCTCCCAATCTTCCATCAAAAGTTTGGCTTCACCTCTCTAAGTATGCAGAGCAAGGAATTAATAACAGTAGAAGAAAATAAAACAGAACTCGTAAATTAAGATGTAATAAATATTAAAACTGCATCTGATTTATTTATATGCATTAGCAATAAGTAGCAAACTTTGTCTGACTTTTTATACATACTTAGACCTCTTTAAAATGGATTTATGAAAGGAAGATTCTACTAAATATTATTGGGCATACGCTACTTGTTCTCTGTTCAAAATACAGTGGGTCATTAAAAAATGTGAAAATGGACAACAGTTTCTCTTAACCAACTACTCTCACCAACAAACTAAGTTATTGGGTCACCTGACATGTCATGTGCGTTGCTTGATGCATCAAACAAAGATCATCAATTGTTTCGATAACACCAGAAATTGAAAGAAGAATGAAAGGAATGGGACATTTGGAATGCTTGTATCCTGTAGTGCATGCCAAACTTAGAGATGGTCTTAGTCTCTTAGATCTCCTACAGCAAATTTGGAGGTTTTCAGAAGTTTAGACTTAGAGAACAGCTTATGCACCTCACAAATATCCATACCCTAATTTACTGTCATGGAGACTGCGACAAGACTATATAAGAAAGAACGTTAGAATCTCAGATGGCTCAAGCAAAAAATAGACGAGTTTACACAACTAAGTGGCAGCTCCTATGGAAAACATTAACCTTCCCTTTTTTCAATTGTCGCATGACACTTGATTTCTATCAAGTAGAAATTGTTGTATTTCTTCAGTCAAGCAACACCACTTAGACCCACAAGGATGAAAATGCTTATGGCTTCTATAAAGAACGTCCACCTGTCATTCTCTGCTAATTTTTCCAGCTTTTGGTAAGTGCAGACTTTCACATTTTTGAATAATAACTTACTTTCCTACTTCTGTACAAGATAAATCCATGAAGCATGATGTACGCTGAACATTTGACGATTATCAAACAACATAATAACAAAAGAAATAAGAGGGGTCCAAAAAGCTACTGTTTTTATGTAGACAATATATGCATCACATGCAAATAGATTGACCCATGTGCAGGATTTTGCACCAGCAAGATTTTAAGCAGGAAGCATCCAAAACCTGCACTAAAGCTTCAATAAGCTCCTCGTCTATTTCAAGCGCTGCATTGCAACTAGCTAAAGCATCCTTGCCCCTTCCAAGCTTGACTAAAACCTTACACAAACCAAGTTGAAGATGCACATTATGTGCAGTATGATCGGAATCCAATGCAAGAGCTGCTTTAAATTCTTCCACTGCCACCCGAAACTTACCCTTCTCCACATTATCTTCAGCCTATAAGCAGATAAATGCAATAAGAGACAGGAAAACTATGATCAGAAAACATATTTTCTATTTTCATATTTAATAGGAAAAAATGTAGATCTTACACTCTTTGTCTTCTTTAGCAGATTTTTCAAGCGAAAATATGCCTTTTTCAGTTCATTGTGCTCTGGATCAAGCCGCAGACCTTTTTGGTAGTGCCTGTGAAATACACATTTCATTGTTAACAATAAAGGCTGAAGTAAATATTATAAACAGCAGAAAAATCTGTAGGCTTGAATCAGAAATTATGAACCCACATCAAGTGACAGAAAGCATGCTTTTCTCTTTCAGAAGGTTTTCCATTAGCTCCATTCTGATGTGATATTAGACTCTCAAGGACTCAGATTTTGAGATCCATGCATCACGACAGTATCACCAAAAAGTATAGAACAAGAAAGAAGAGGGAATCTATTGCAATACCAGAAAATCCAATTTCAACTTCTGTTAAAAATATCACGATATTTAAAATGAATATATTTTAAATACATTGTAACTTTTGTCTTTGCTTTAAGATTTCAATAACTATTTTGATTTTTATCAATGTTTTCTAAGAAAATTAGTAGAGAAATCATAATTTCACAATGCTTTTAGTATTTTTTATAGTTTTAATTTTTAAAATTCCAGAAATTTTCGCAAGAAAAACAAATCTTCCGAATTAATATCCATGAAAAAACTTGCCAGTAAAAAATAAAAATCTGAAAACAATATCTGTAACTATGATTCAGACACTTTTTTGAAGCTACCATAATTGTGAACTAACAATAAAAGCACATGCTTGAACTGAAAAGCATAATTCTCCATTTGAAAATTGTAGAAAGCAAAGCAACAGATGTTTCAGGATATCACCAAAATAATCTGGATTCAGCAGTGCAGATATAGAAGACAAGTTTCCAGGAAAGCGACATAGCAAACCTGAGAGCAACATCGTGATCAGCTAGGTAATAGTAGGCTTGTCCACGGAGTAGTAAAGCCTCCAAATTATTTTCATCTGCTTTCAGTATGTATCCACTTTCAGCAATTGCAGATGAGTAATCTTTAAGAGCTATAAGTAATCTCACTTTAAGAAGTTTAGCCTGCAAAATAACAATAGTCATACTTCATACACTTAGGTATGGATTGCATTGTAGATGCAGATCCATGATGAAACAGCAACTGATTTTTAGCATTGAATTGCCCAACATAGAATAAAAAAAGAACCACCTACAAATTGGCATAGTACAAAAGCAACTTCAACCCATTAACAGTGAAAAGCTAGATACCTTGGAACATTCATGTGAAAAAACCAGGACAACTTTATCAAGGTATTCCAGCGATTTTGAGAAATCCCCTGCTTCAAAAAGACTCCAGGCTTTATCAAAAGCATTTTTGGTCTGTACCAACTGGGACAGCTCCTTCTCCACAGTGGCACTTCCAGATTTTTCAGATAGATATTTATTATAATCTCTCTCTGACTCTTCATATCTGCATTTCAGCCAAACTTCTATCTTTTTTAGTTATTTGCTATAATTAAAAAAGGAAACAGGAAGTAAGGAATGAAACAATTTTTCACATCTACAAAACCATTAGTGAATTAACAACCTATACGCTTCCTGATTCATAGAGTGGCTTAGGTAACCATCAAAAAAGAATTCTAGTAAATATTTTAATTCTGATTAAAATGAACTTGCTAGACACTTTCCTCATTTGATAATCTCTAAAACAAAAGGTGAATAAGGACTCTAACCTATAAAAGTGGAATAACATTTGGAGAAAGTTCCAACTCAGGCATGTTTTGAGCAAGTTACATGATATGCTATGAATATGAAAAATCTTTTAAGTAACTCCAATTCCTTTCACTACAATTTCTGCCACTGTGAGTAAAGATTGACATTCTTATCGTAATCATTCAAGAGGCAGAGTAGGTTCTAAAGAAGTATAGGTTCATATATACAAATTTTTTGTTTTACTCACATATCATATTCCAGGTATGCTGAATATGAAATTCCAAGTAGTTTGTTCTGCATTATATAGTTGCACAAATGGGACAATGAAAGAAAGTATTTTAAAGTGAGATAGAAGAATTAAGGTAGGATACGACAGAACTTTACGGAAGAGGAACAGCTGCCCAGGTAATAAACTTGTTCCAAGAAATTCAGGAAGTAACAATGATGTTCAAAGGTGTTACTATATACTGGTGTTTGAGGCAAAAGACAACATTTCCTTGTTGTGCATGACGCAAAGACCTTAAACTGATGCTACATGGCAAGCTCCATTTGCTTCAGGCACCGTTTGATATAAGGGAGGAAACCAAAACTCTGGAACTAAAGCTAGTTATACTTGGTTTCAACCAGGATAGAAGCTCAAGATTTTTTTTTTAATGTGTAAAGCATAACAGTAAGAAGATGATGTTGACAGCCTCTGCCTAACCAGGGATGGATATAAATTTATTTCAGCTACTCTCAAGCCAAAAAGGCTTTTTGAACTTTTCCCAGTCAATCATGATGTAGTACATAGTCCAATAGGCAGCCTTGGAAGAGGACCAAGTGAGTTGACAAGTACAGAAAGTAGAAGATTACAAGTTTAGAAACCAACAGCAACAGCATGATAACATAAGAAACATTGCAACCTACAAATTTTGAGGACTTGATTGACCAGTTGATGCAAGAGGGTGTGTTTATAACTTTATAAGACAGTCAACCCATGCATGGTAACAGGTAGGAGGCATGTAAAGGCAATTAAGAACACACACATCATGAAAAAGCAAGGCATGGATGGCATCTTCAGATGCACATAAAATCTTACCCAGTTGCATCTCTGAACTTGCATGGCAGTCATGTCAGAGTTACCAACTGCAGAAGAAAGAGCAAGGAGCAATTCGGAAGCAGAAGTAGGAAGCAAAGCCCTTAAAAATTTTAAAATGTGGGAATCGATGAATGAACTAGAAGCAGACCAAGAAGCAAAGAAGAAGTGAATCAAAGTGGAGCAGCACAAAGAAGCGATTAGGAGACCAAAAAATATAATGTTTTCTTACTACCAAAGAAATTCAGCTCAAACTAAAAGCCCTTTCCTGTCCTTGGTACCCTAAAAATATCAAATGTGTTTATCTTTAAATTACACTTTTTAAGTTTGGGTAATGATGAAAGAAAATAATTGTTATAAAATACCGGAATCCACTAGCATTCACAATTCCCTACCACATGAATCTCGATTCCAATTTGGTAGTGTCATTCCTTTAAAAGGGAAACTCAATCCCATTATAATAGGAAGCTTGCTTCCTTTTCAAAAGTATGGTTCCTTTAAACAGAAGCACAGAAAGCTCGCTTCCTTTTCTAAAAGGATGCTTCCAACTAAATACTAAGCTTCAAAAGTGCCTTTTACTTCATCTCCAAAGCACACTTTGCACTCCCATGGGTGATTTTGGTAACCCTGGTCATGGTAGAAAGTCTCAACTTAAACTAGGTATGCTTGGTTTCAAGGTCCATCCATCATTTAGTTTCAGAATGAGATTGATATAGAGGATGAGAAGTCAAAAAAAAAAAAAAAAATCCTATAAAGTTTAAATATGGTGTGTCCAACAGTGAAGAGGTGTCACTAGCACTCCCTAACCAGGGATGGCTGTAAGCTTATTTCAGCTATTCTAAAGGTCAAAGCCAAACAAGGCTTCTTGAACTTTTTCTAATCAGTTAAAATGCAGCAAATGGTTCAAACAGACAGCTCCAGTGATGCGGACCTGCCTTGGGCCGCATCCATTACATCGCCGCTTGGCTTGGCCACTCTCAGCCAAGCTCGGTAGATGCTGGCTTATGCCTATGAAGAGGTCATATTTCCAGATCCAGCAACTCCAGAGGAGGCTAACACAGAAAGCAAGCCCTGTGTGATCCTTGGCCACCCCAACTCATCCGACCGACTACCACATGAGAGCTTGGCCCAAAAGAATCAGTCCACCTAGGCCCGAGCCACCTAGAGCACGACCCACAATTTGCTACCTCCCACCAACCCTCTTTACCGTACCCATGCAGACCTCAGTAAGGGGCAATGCCCTTCACATTTCTCAGTTTCCACCCTTCACCCGGCAACTCCTATTGAACCTCAAGAGGAGGCTATCCTAGCCGCAGCACCTACCGAGGCTAGGCTAACTCGGCAGACCTTTTAGGAGGAGTTTGAGTCAAACCTGAGAAAGCACACCCGGCTCAAGCCCGCTCAAGCTGAACCACATCCAACAGTGCACCCGATTCAGGCGCGAGCACTGTCCATTTAGCATGAGGCAGCCTTCCACGCACTTAGAATCGGACCCACATGCATACATGCTGTCACCCCAGACCCCCATACGGCCAGGCCGCGGTTTCGTTTTCTGGTGCCCCACCTCATCCACCCACCTGCCAGTTCGCGTCGACATGCCAGCACACTGAGAAAGCACACTTAGCTCAAGCCCGCTCAAGCTAAACCACTGCATCCTCCCTGCCACACCAGTGCCAACCAGGCACCACATCAGCCCGTGTGGGCCTCTCTCTCCCATGTCGCAACTCTGCCCAAGACGCGAATCTCTCCAGCGAGAAAGGAGACCCCGCACGGCCACTTTACCGACAACTCCGCCCTAGGAATGGAGCTCTCTCATGGGATCTTGCATTCTAGGCCCCAATCTACTCCATCAAAGCAACATCTGGCTGATTGAAAGACCTACAGATCCTGTTTTGTAGAAAACAGGATCTAGGTTGCAGCACTTTGTTGACAAATCGATCTAAACAAATGATGGATCTCCCTGAACCTATGCTCATTGGAAAGCTCTTGAAATTATCTTTCCAACAAGATATTACTCACCTCAATCGGAGTACGGACGAGAGAGCTATCATTGATTCATCAGACAGCTGTTTTCCCGACATTGAGGTTCTGTTCTGCAGAAATCTAGATTCAGACGTCATTTTTCTTAGCAGTTTGTCCCCGGCAAACAATGTCGGATCCACGTGTGCCTATACTTGTTGGGAAGCTCTTGAAATTATCTTTCCAACAAGCCATTACATCCTCAATCAGAGCTCAGACAAGTGAGCTATTATCCTTTTAATCTAGCTGACTGTGTATCGACCAGAACCTGTCCCTGTGCACACCATCTGTTCGACACTTGGTCCGCCAACTACCAAGGGCCATACCTTCCTCTCTCATACTTGGATCATATGGGTTGTGAGCTTATAAAATAAAAGTTCTTCTAACAGCCAAACACATGGTTGAGCAAAGTTGTCGTTCGCCCGAGCATGGCTGCTCCCAACCATAGCTGCAGGACAGCCCTGCCACATTTGGCCGAGCTTCACCCCAGGGTCCTGGAAGCAGGTCTAGACTAGGCTCACATCACATAGGGAGAAAGCCAAGCACAATTACCAATACAAACTAAAAGACTACAAGTGGATAAGCCCTTAAAGGATCATGCAACAGCATGATAACATCAAAAGCATGATAAGATAGGTTAAAAATAGGAAAAGAAAAGCACTCTAGAAATTTTGAGAAAGCTGATTAACAAGCTGATGAAGGAGGATCAAGGATGTATTTATGCTTTCCCACAATTAGTATGCTTTTCCTAGAGACGCCTCACCATGGCTCTCTTATTAGGTATCATGAAAAAGTAAAGAATTGATTACATATGTGAACTTGAGTGATCTGTCCCCAATTGCATCTCCGAACTTGCATAGTGGTCAGGGTATTTACTTCCACCTCATCCATTGCTTTGTCCCAAGGCATATGCCTTTACATAAGGCTTAAGCCTCTCTATAGAGACCTACACCTCAAAAATGTGATTCACTTGACAAATTGTAGAGTAACGAATCGTTAGATTTAAGTTTCTTCTTCATTCAAATTTAAGCCCCTTAGAAGAAAAGGTTTAGTGTAAACCAAACTTAGAGTAAGAATCTGAGTACTTAAACTGAACATGAAAATGCACATGTAATCTTCATAACTCTATTGATTGTTAGCAAAAATTTCAGAATAAAAAATAAGTGACACACAAACAAAAAGTATGTGAGAAGTAAAAATAATGTTAGTAATTATTGATTTCACATTAAATAATATTTAGTTGGAAAGGGTATAATTTCATAGCAGTTTTTCAAGCTCATATTGATATAAGATTGTTCAAGCATCTAATTTTAGGATTTTCATAATCAAATCATTCAAAAATTGAGTTATAAAACAATGAAAGGACAAAAAGTAAATCCAAAATTTTGTACAATTGATAGCCAAAATTTTTTTTTGGAGACACATATTCTATGTGATATGAGTGCAAGTGTAGAGTGTAGGAACGGACTGTTTGGAATCTTTGGATACAGGTGCAACATTTTCAGGAAATGTTGAATGTGGATCTGACAACGATGAAGATGTCTGAGTGGGTGTTGGTTTGGATATCCGAGCAGGGAAAATGAATCCCTTTATTGGAGTCTTTACCAGTCTGGTGTCTTTGAACATTTTTCTAAAATAATTACATGAATGGATGAGAAATATCAAAAAAAGTATAGGAATAAAAAGAAAATCATGAAAACGATGTGCAGATCAGAGTTCATGGACCAAAAAGATAAGAATGTTAGTCTTAAAATTCATATAAAATCTCATTTAGACGTTGAATTCATGATTTTTTAAATATATAGTTTTTGATAATTCTGCATCAGTCCAGACAGGTTGATTAAAAACTGTATAAAATTGGATGGACAGCGATCAGGGTGGCAGAACTATTGGACAGCAGAACACACACCTACATGCACTCAGGCACATACATATACAAATATATCCACATTCTTGTGGTATACCATCAACTTTACACTTTCAGAGTAACTGAGTCAAAGTATTGGTACCAAATGCACCAGCAACAGTCAAATCTTATTTTTGTTAGATTGCACATATTTAACTGTTCACAGCTTGATAAAAGCTATAGTTTTGGTATCCTACTTTACAGTAGTCACAAAAAAATTTCAGGATCTTGTTGGCCAGGTTTCTTTCAGTTATTAATCAGAAAGATTGATTTTCTCGTATAATTCATAATTTTAAAATATAGTAATAGATAAAATTTTGAAATTAATTATCATATAAAAACATTGACAAAATTTTAACATAGTCATTCAGATATTTAAAGCCCACCAATTTTAAACTATATATTAAAAAATGATTTCTTGGAAAATATATAATATTGAGATATATTTTGGAAATATTTCAAAACATTACAATACTTCCCCTTTCCTTATTTCACTTATTTTTTGTGCTTTTTATCCCAATGTTGAAATATCAGTGATATTTGTGACTCTTCCTGCAACCATACTTGAGAAATCAAGAACTGCATCTCTGAATGCCTCAAGGCTCATACCTTGTTTATATTTTTCGAAAATTGTCTTGTTACACCTATATTTTTAAAACTGGTTACTGACATGCTCAAAAAACCTAAGCTGAAACAACTGAAAATCAGTTCTCTACTTATTGCTTGGAAGCCATCAAGTGCAGTTGTGGAAGAACGTGTAGGACATATTATATAATCATCTTACAACAGATCAGATGAACTGATGAAGCATCAGTAGTAAGCTAGTAGCTAAATGTGACCTGAAGAGAAGGAACTAAGTCACTAACAGTGGATTGACTATAAGAGACAATGTAAAAGATGCAAAAAGATGTTACATGCATAAGCATTTTCAATTAGAGGTATCGGCAGATAATGGTGCAAGAAAGTTAGGAAACATAAGTTCATATGGAGCCATCAGAGATCCATCATCCATGCAAAAGATCCGCCCAATCATGGTTTGGTTTTCGAAAATGTTCAAGATTTTAAAAAATGGAAAGAAAAGGACAGAGCTGTCAGGTCCATGATCTACTAAATCAGATGTAACATAAATTCCAAAGCACCAAGACTAAAGTTCTTGGTGCTAGCAAAGTACGTTCATAAAGACTTCCTGCTTGTATACCAAAAAAATAAATAAATAAATAAATCTTTTCCTATGGTAGACAACAATAACATGGTTAAACCAATGCGACAATCTTACTTACTAGAGACATGAATTTAGTAAAAGTTTATCCCCATGTACACAAAAGATAAATGTAGGCATAAATAGTTGTTAAATAAATAGCACAGGCTTACCTGCATAATTGTCGATAAGCAAAGGCACGATGCATATACGCCTCTGATAAAGTTGGATCAGATACTATTGCAGCATTAAGTTCTTCCAATGCGTTGGTATAGTGCCTGATCTTAATATTTTCAGATGCTTTCTTCAACAAGGTAGCAGCATCTTCACTAGAAAAATCTGCAGAATTGGCAACTATCATTAAAGATTGTCTGGCACATGAAGAGGAGTCCTTATTCAATGTTTTTGGCATTATATGAGTTGTTGTTCTTGCTTAAAACTTACAAGCACAAACATTGTCAATTTTGGCATATCTTTCTACTAAATAAATCATCAAATTGCATCTACAAGGTTAAATCAAGTAAAAAACAAGCAAAAGGTGTGTGCCTGTCAAGAAATCCAATCTGCAGATCTGATTTTATGACTGAAGCTTGATTTTAAATCCTTATAAATTCAAGCTAGACATTAAATTTCGGCACCTTCCTTCTTTAAAATAGTACATTTTGGATAGCCCACCACGTCTCTGGACTGGTAAAATGTGAGATAAGCAGAAATAAGTGTGCATATTCATAAGTGTACATATCCATCCTAACTTTAACATATCTTACCAAGTGCATACATGCCATATCTTGCATCTCATCTAGGTCAATGTGAGATAAGCAGAAATAAGAGTACCAAAGATAAAATTACATGCCTCCAATTTCTAAAAAATTCACTGAATCTCTTATCAATTCATAAATTTTATATGCCAAGTTTAAATTGTATATTCAAGCCGATTTTTTTATTTGAATCAGCTACTCAATCTCTTTCTCCTCAGTGGAGATTTAGTTCTGCATGCCCTTAACAGTCATTCTGTTATAGCTCAGTTTTTTATTCTATTCAGCCAAATAGAAGCCATTGGTTGAGCTAATTGTGGGATACAAAATCATTGACTGATCATGGATGCATAAAAGTCTTTGTACAAGAGAGACAACTGACACACACAGATGTGCATTTATATTTTTAATTCTTGTGTCTGCATGCCTGCATGTTTCGTGCTTATATCAATCCTCTACATTCTCTTTAAGACAAGTTACAATAATTTTTGACTTATTGATGCTGATACCTAATGAAACCATAAACAAAAGTCCAGGTATGCATGCCTGCAATTCTGTAACCCATAGGATATGAATAAATAGCTTATAAGACAAACAGTCCAGGACAAAATGGATGTCATAAGCTGCTAGACATATTAGAGAACATAAAAAAATAACATGTAAATATGTCATATAGAAATATCTCTTTTAACTTATAAGCAGTTGGACAATTCCTTTTAACCTATGTAGACATTATCCATTTAAAAAATAAAGAGATCACTGCTTTTGGAAGTACTTTGGTTCTTGAAGTTCCTCCCAACCTTCTCAGTAAAAGATTACAAAGTCCTACATCTTAACATTTAAGAACATATAGGAAATCGTCAAAAAACCACTGAGATAGAACAAGGTACTTATGTCAAAAAAATAGTAAATGACAAGTGGGAAACAATTCAGCTGCTCAGCCAACCTAGAGCAGCAAGAACTGGCAGTCAATTTATTCACAAAGATACATCAATGTCAAACAACAGAAAGACTTGTGCAACTTGTGAATGGAATTACAATTAGCTCTTCATCACCTTTCTCCAGATAACAAATCCATATTTGCCACATTACCGTATAATTAATCAGAGACAAATGTGCATCACAAAATGACAGTGATTGACAAACAATACATGCTAAATGTACAATGGAATGATATGCTAGAAGATGTGATGTGCAGGCATATCACAAGCTACTTGTATTTGTTGCTTAATAATGTCACCTTATAATGTGATGTCCTTCTTGTTATATGGCCGTGTCAAGTGATATTTTTCCTTTATAGCAAGAGAAGTCACACCCCTTGCCCTCACCCTATTTCTTATATACATGAATAGTTAAATGAACAACGCGTTAACATACAACATAAGTTCACCGATTCAGATGCGTAAATTTGCTCAAAGGCGAAGGAAATACGTCACGAGAGAACTATCCAGAACAGACGACTGCTATGGCATTCCAGCAACTATTTCGACTCACTCAATTGGTAGACCGCTAATACCGCTTTGATATTTTCTGTGGGGATTCAAACTATGTTTCAATGTCCAGGCAAAACAAACAAAAAGATCTACGGCAAATTAATCTGAAACGTCACTAACCATCACCTAGCTCAACCTAAATAAGCATACTAAACAACACCTAGCTCTTCCTTCCCGCAAACCTTTTTCAATCACTAAGAGCCAATTCAATGACGAATTCATCACGCCTTGTTCACAGTTCCTTCACTAAACATTAAGAGAAGCAATAAGGTGAGGGCCTGAACCGTGGAAGGAGAAAGACCGAGTGTGTTAAACCGCCAAAAAATGAAGAGAAAGGGAACCAAAGAAGTTACCAACAATCAAGAGAAGGGTTGACAAGTTAAAAACGGATCGTTCGACTAAGCAACACGACAAACACAAGGTGAAGGCTATTCATTAAAAGGACACCTGGATCAAGACCCATGTGAGCAAACCAATGCCAACGACTCTTCACCGGAAGAATCAAGAAAGTAAGGGATCGAAGAGAGAAGTAAATGGAAATGAAAGAGAGGAAAAATTAGAGAATCGGAAAAGAACGAGAGTACCTTGTTGGGCAGCGCCAAATCGAGGAAAGAAAAGGGCGCACAGGAGGAAGGGCAGGCTAACCATGGCACTCCTCCACATCCTTCCCGTCGAAGAGATAAAGACAGGGCACAGGAGAGACCTTCAGCACACTTCAACAATTTGCTTCCGTTTCAGAGTGAAGAAGAACAAGAGAAGGCAATACGACTCTCTCTCTCTCTCTCTCTCTCTCTCTCTCTGGCTGGTAGGTCGGTAGGGGCCTCCAGGAGAGAGTGCTGGGGGTTTCCAAGGAGGGAGAAAGGCCCGAGCGTTCCGTTTTGTAGAGTGCCATCGACGTCACAGTTCCAATAAGAAATATCCACGTGGCGTCACTGCTGCCTGTTTGGCACGAAAGCGTTCCGGATCAACGCCGGAATCGATTGGCAGGTTCCAGCGGGACCCCCGCCAGACGCCAGGGACGGGAGAGAGAGACCTGAGGCCTAAGGTCATGCGTACCTTTAAAAACCGCTGGACTACCAGCGCAGGCTGTGCTCGCCATAAAGTCACCTATGCTACGTGTTCTTTGTGTCATTTCCGGCCTCGAGCAAACTTTGAAATTAACTTTCAAGTTCCAATTTGTTTACTTGTGTACCGTTGATCTTGAGCACGGTAGACAACTCCTTTTATTTTTGTAGTCATTCAATCTTTAATGATGAAAATTATCCGAGATATGGGCGCTCGTTAGAAACATGAGTCTTCTCAAAACAAGTTAGGAATAACATTTCTAAAATCGTCTTGAGGTTGCTTTAATTCGTTGGCTCAAGAACAGAATCCGTTCATTGTTTTGATTTCACTGGGATGAGAAGGGTGTGTGACTGTTGTCTGTTGTTTGTTTCTGGGATAGGCGTGTGACTACTGTCCATTGTGTTGGTGCACGTGATTGTATATGTTTTTGTTAGTTCAGAGTATTCTAATATTTTATGACAATGTCAAACAGCTTAATGTTTGTAATAGCACATTTGGAACCATTTCTTGCTACAATAAAACGTTCCGTAGCTGGATTGTTAGCACCTTTATACCCGACAAATGCTTCCAAATCATACTGAGTTTTGTTTCGAATGGTAATTCAAACCATCATCACAAGTCACATTCATCTCGATTGTGTCAACATCAACAAGTGGCTTGTCTATCTTGATATCAATAACTTAGTCTATTTCTATAGGCCCTCTTCCATAGGCTTCCTGCTACATCTCGACGAGGGCATACACCATGGGTGGACCTTACTATGTATATGTAAAGTTTCAGTATTGACCTTATTGAATGAAAAAGTATATGTTCATATTTAATTGAATGTCCTCATAAGGTGGACCGGACTATGTATATGTATGTATATGTAAAAGTTTCAGTAATGACCTTTGTGTTAGAAAAAGTATTTGTACATATTTACTTGAATGTCGTTGCATTTCACGGACGCAACATACATACTTAACCTGTGTTACTTCAGGCCACTTGCATTTTTTCACGCAAATGAAGGAAGACGGTCAAGAAGAAGAAAAATAAAAGAGAGAGGTTCACATTGAAGGAATGAAGGAAAGTAGAGGTTGCCGGTGAAAAAATATTGGCCTTGAAGCAAAATTGGTGAGAATGACAATAGAAGGAAAGGACAGTGAGTTCACAACGTTATCCTTGTGTTTTTTTGTTTGTGGATGTTAAATGACAAAGGCAATGGCTTCTACAGGGCTTTTTCTTCGACGGTTGGAGAATTGAAGAAATCGAATGAGCATTTCTTCAGAAACTAAAGCCGAAGGTGATGACAAAGTTGAAAAAGGAAGAAAATGTCGACGCAATAGGTAATGAGTACATCTCAGCTCATGTGGTAGATAATGTTACAAATGAAATAACGAGTGCATCCCAGTTCATGTGATAGATATTGTTATGATGTAACGTGTTTGAAATAGTTTGTGTGAGATAACAAAATTGTGGCATAACGAATGCGTGAGATAACGACTTGAGGGGATAAGTTTATGTATCCTAGTTAATCTCATTATTTCATAACCAGTACCCTCGTTATTGATTGACTAAGTGAGAGATGACACATGTACAAAGTAGACAATAAGTAAATGAAGACGAGATAATACGATCACGTAACAAAATGAATGGTTATAAAGTAATGAGATAACAACGAGTCTACCAAGAAGGCCAGAAATAGTAACGAGATAAAGAGATAATAATGCTTCTACAGGGGATAACGTTAACTAAATGTTGTGAGATAAGGTTCGTTATTGATCGATGAACTTTATGGTGAAATAATGTTGAATGTTATTTAATGGAATGTATTTATGCGTGAATAAATAATTTGTGAGATAATGTTAAAATATTATTTGATTGATGGACTTTATGTATTGTAGATAGCAGAGTGTATGAAATATTTACATCATCAGATGGCAACAAACAAACGATTGAGACCCTTTGGGAGGAAATAAAGTATCTCGAAGAACATTCTCCTTCTGTAGGAGTTGGAGTTCGAGATGGAGGATCCCGAGGAACGTAGTCTTGCCATAGGATTGGATTTTCTTACTATAGAAACAGAGTTTGATGGAGGATCCCAAAAAACATGCTTCTATTGTAGGAATGAAGTTCAAGACAGAGGACACAACATACAGTTTCTACAATTGTTATGCTTTTCACCACGGGTTCGGTATAAGGAAGGGTATGATGGAGAGAAATGCACAAGGCTGATTGTGTGAAGGTCATATGTTTGTTCGGAACAATGATGGAAGAAATTAGTTCAATGTGTAACCAAGCATAGGCTTGATATAAAGTGCAGTTGTGTTGTCAATTTGGAGTTTGATTCACACACATTAATCATAAAGTAGAATGTGGTCGTGAGAATGTTCCAATCACACATATTAATCATAAAAACCACTGGAGGAGCAAGATGACATGATCGATGAAAGAATGAGAAATTATGATATTGGTCGAATCCATTCAAAAAAGATTAAGCAAAGACAGGTTTTTACAATGACATTTAGATGGATGAGGATGGTTATGCTACATATGTCTTTTGGGCAAATTCAAGGTCTATGTTAGATTATGGATGTTTCAACGATGTGCTTATTTTTGACACAATCGTGAAGGTCAATACCAGGGGTGGCCCTTTGCTTAGTTTGTGGGGGTGAACCCCTCGAAACGACAATGAATTTTGGTATGATCATACTACTAAGACATTTGAGTGGTTGTTCAAGGTATTCACCGAGGCCATGAACATGAAGCACCATAAATTTGTATTGATGGATGGTGACAGTGCAATAGTTGTTGTAGTATCCCTCGTATGGCCAAAGGCACATCATCGTTTGTGTTTGTAGCATATATTCCAAAATGCGGCAAAAGAACATATGGCATGTAATGAATCAGAGGATTGGCTTTAAAGAGAGTTTTGCAAATTGTGTTCTTAAGTGCAGAGATGGTGAGACGTTCAAATGTACGTGGACACAAATGATTGAAACATATAGCCTACAGGAAAATTCATGGCTTCAAAAACTATATAAGGACAAAGAAAAGTGGACATTGGCATATGTAAGACAATACTTCTTGTGCAAGCATGAAAAACACATAGAAAGTAGAGAACATGCCCGCTGCACTAAAAAGGAGATTGTGCTTTTGCTTACAAATATCTCGATTCATGGAACACTAGAAAAAGACGTGAAAGCATTTGTATGTCGGCCTCAAAGTTTGGGTATGAATATCCTTGACCAAACTACAACTGTGTACACACCAACTATGTTTGAATGGCTTAAGGAAGAGGCCATTCAAGCAACTAATTGTGACTGTTAAATCTCAGGAGAGAAACTTGATTAACATTAAAGAAGCCCTAACTCCTCTTTATATAGACTAGAGGAGAGGGAGAAGTTACACGCAAGTCATTAAAGGAAACCCTTATTACATAAGTACCCTTTCAAGCCTAGCACTCAATATAAACATGTCTTAACACTCCCCCTCAAGTTGGAGCGTATATGTCAAACAAGCTCAACTTGGAACAACAACTTTGAAATGGTCCTCTTGCAAGAGCTTTAGTAAAGATATCAGCAGTTTGCCCTGTAGTTGAAATATGTGAGGCACTTACAAACCCCTTTTGAATCATGTCTCTAGTATAGTGACAGTCTACTTCAACATGCTTGGTTCTCTCATGAAAGGCAGGATTATTAGCAATAAACAGAGCAGCTTTGTTATCACATAACAATTGCATAGGAAGAGGCACTTCCACAGTAAGATCCATCATCAGAGATCTAACCCACATAACTTCAGCAGTAGCCTGAGCCATAGCTCTATATTCAGATTCTGCACTAGNTAAATTGACTCACTCTGCTGACAGCATATGCAATCTCAGGTCGAGTAACAGTGATGTATAGGAGCTTCCCAACAATTCCTCTATATTGTCTAGCATCAACATCTTCAGTATCATCATCATACAAGCGAGTATTGATGTCCATGGGTGTGGAGGCAGGTCGGCATCCTAGCATACCTGTCTCTTGCAAAACATCAGTAACGTATTTCCTTTGGCACATGATAAGACCCTTCTGATTTCTGGCAAACTCAATACCTAGGAAATAGCGTAGCTCACCAAGATCCTTGGTGACAAAGTGTCGTCCAAGAACAACCTTGATGTTGGAAATTCCCTGAATATCATCCCCTGTAACAATGATATCATCAACATAGACCAGAACTATCACTGTACCTGTAGAAGTTTTCTTGACAAAGAGGGAATGATCTGCCGACGAACGTCGGAAGCCCTCATTCTCAATATTTTCTGAAACCAAGCTCGCGGACTTTGTTTCAGACCATAAATTGCCTTTCTCAATTTGCACACTCTCTGACACTCCCCCTCAGCAACAAACCCGGGTGGTTGCTGCATATACACTTCTTCCTGTAGATCACCATACAGAAAGGCATTTTTGACATCAAGCTGAGATAGGGACCAATTCTTGCTGACTGCAACTGCAAGAAGAATCCGTAGAGAAGCATGTCGTGCCACAGGGGAGAAGGTGTCATAATAATCAACCCCATAAGTCTGAGTGTAGCCTTTAGCAACAAGGCGAGCCTTATATCTCTCAATGCTACCATCTGCTCGGTATTTGACCGTAAAGACCCATCTGCAACCAACAATAGCTGCATCAGATGGAGGAGTAACCAGTGTCCAGGTGCCTCGAGACTGAAGAGCAGCCATCTCTTCGTGCATTGCTGCAGCCCATTTGGGATCAGAAAGAGCGTCCATGGGAGTCTGTGGAAGAACTACAGCCGACAGTCCCTTGACAAACTGTCGGTAAGTAGGGGTGAATCTATCCATAGATAAGTGACCAGAGATAGGGTGCAAAGTACAACTGCGTTTTCCTTTCCTCTGAGCAATGGGCATATCAAGTTCATTAATGTCAGTACCAACAGCATGTTCTGGATATTTCCCTGTATCATCATCACATAACGTATTGTCAGCAGAACTTGTGTGTTCAGGAATTACCTTAGGCGTGCTGGGTGAAGGCACAAGAGCACCGTGGGCAGGCTCAACAGGTTTAGTGCGACGTTGATAGGTAGCCCCAAAACGCGAGCCAACAGGTTTTGGACAATTCATGAGAGGTAAAGGAAGATGGACTTCATCACTCAATTCAGGCACCTTTAATTGAGTTCCATTTGGAGAGAAATAAGAGGTTGATTCAAAAAAGGTAACATCAGCACTCACATAGTA
>JAANDH010000660.1:60741-83161 GCA_011799765.1 Nymphaea thermarum | reverse complement strand
ATCCTTTTTGAGTGCGGGAATAACCAACAAAGATCGTTTTGATGGCCCGAGGAGACAATTTATCTCTCCCAGGACCAAGCAAGTGAACAAAGGCAACACAGCCAAAAATACGAGGGGCAACAGAAAACAATGCTCTGTCAGGAAAAAGGACAGAGAAAGGGATCAGATCTCCCAACACAGATGATGGCATGCGATTAATGAGGTAGCATGCAGTAAGAACAGCATCTCCCCAGTAAGAATGGGGAACATTGCTGTGGATAACAATGGTTCTGGCAACATCAAGAATATGCCGGTGTTTCCTTTCAGCAACCCCATTTTGTTGGGAGGTATAGGCACAGGAAGTTTGGTGGATAATACCCTTATCCTTAAAGAATTGTTCTAAAGAGGAGGCACAAAATTCAAGAGCATTGTCAGAACGTACAGTTTTGACACAAGTATCAAACTGAGTCAGAATTTCATTGATAAAATTTTTGATTACATGACCTGCTTCAGATTTGTGTTTCAGAAGAAACACCCAACTAACACGACTGTAATCATCGACAGCACTAAGATAATACCGATGACCTTGAAGGTCAGGAATATGACTCGGGCCCCATACATCAAAATGAAGTAACTCAAATACAGAGTGGCTACTTCGACCGGACCGCGGAGGAAAGGATGACCGATGGTGTTTGCCCAACTGACAAGACTCACATTGAAAGGAAGACTTGGGAGACAGCTGGGGAAGAACATGCAGTAGTCTCTGAAAGGGTAGATGTCCAAAACGTAAATGCCAAGTGTACGCCGAGGAGGAGGACGACCCCGACGAGGTAGATCCAGCAAAGGGAAAGGAATGCACTAGCCTGTAGAGACCTCCCTGTTCACGGCCACTGCCAATCACCCTGCCCGTTAGTATATCCTGAAACACAAGAGAAGAAGAGTCAAATATGGCACGACAATTTAATTCTCTGGTAATCTGACTGATAGAAAGGAGGCTATGTGGGAAGTCTGGTGCATGAAGAACATGTTGCAGCGGCAATGATGAAGTAAGTTGGACCTCTCCATGTCCAACAACTGGGGAATATTTCCCATCTGCGAGAATAACCGAATGACCCGGTGGAGTATGGATGTAAGAAGTGAATTGCGCCTTATCCTCACAGAGATGGGTCGATGCACCAGAATCAATAAGCCAATCTGTAGTATCAATAGCAGGGCAGACTGTGTAAGCAGAAGACATACCAGATGAAGAAGCACTCGCAGCGGTAGAAACAGTAGAAGTGGGCGGATCAGGGACTTGATGGGCTCTATCACCAATCAAGTTCCTCAACTGAGAGAGAATGTCATCCACACGCAGCTCACTGGACTGAGGCTTGGGCTGCTCGAGGGAATCAGTAGATACTGTCTGATTAGCAAAAACTGGACGGCCATGCTTTTGCCAACACTTGTCCACAGTATGACCAANAATGCTGGAAAATGGGGAACTCTTCATCTCTCCCGACGAAACAAAGGAAGAGGTATTAGCTTCACTGCTAATTTCAGACATCTCTTAATTCAAAAGGAGGAAACCGAGCCACGGAATAAGAAGCGCAGGAATATATAATCACATGAATAGAACTACGTAATGATCATCAAGATGATATCACAAATGAGCAATCAAACAATGTTGCTGTGTAAAGAAAAGAGCACCGGACGACGTGGGCAACGATGTAGAAGTGACAGAACATGTGGAGCAGCAGCGGAACTAAGCAATGATCAGTCAGCGACAGATTCACACCTTGCTGCTGCTGCGACAATAGTGCTGGAAGGCGGAGAGCAGAGCAGAGCGCAGGCAGAGCCGCAGAGCGCAACACTGGAAGAGCGCAGGCAGGCAGAACGTAGGCGGGGCGCAGGCGGAGGAAGAGCGCAGGCGACGACGACGCCAGAGGGGCGGCGACAGGCGGCACTGACGAGCTGCTTAGCGGTGAGAGAAAGACGGCGACAGAGGGGCGGCGACAGGGAGCACTGACGGGTTGCTGAGGAGCGGCGACAGAGGAGCGGAGGCGAGCGGACGGCAGTCAAAAGCTGACTGTAGTGACAGCGGCGGCACTGTGGGAAGCTAAGGCGACGCGGCAGGAGGCGACGTCGGCAGGAGGCGATGCAGCAGGAGGCGACGGGAGAAGCGGAGGCGACGCAACAGCGCGACGCAGCAGGAGGCAACGGGAGGCGACGGGCGATGAACAACAGAGAAGCGCAGGCAACAGCGGGCGGGCGGAAGAACGGCAAACGACGCCGAGCAAGCGATCGGATGGCGGCAACTGACGCCGATCAGGCGGCGGCTGTCGCCGCTCAGTCGGCGACGACGCGCTGAGAAGGAGGAGACGACTGGAGCTCTGATACCATGTTAAATCTCAGGAGAGAAACTTGATTAACATTAAAGAAGCCCTAACTCCTCATTATATAGACTAGAGGAGAGGGAGAAGTTACACGCAAGTCATTAAAAGAAACCCTTATTACATAAGTACCCTTTCAAGCCTAGCACTCAATATAAACATGTCTTAACAGTGACATAGAATTACATGCACAACAATCAAGTTGTCATGTATATCTTGTGATAAAACAGAGAGAGAGAGATATTCGACTAAGACCAATGATGCGTTTGTGACCTACGACATCAAAACAGGTGATGTCAAATGTTCCCGTAAGAAATTTGAATTTAAAGGTATTTTGTGTTACCATGCTCTAAAGACTCTCGATCGAAAGAACATTCGGGGACTACCAGATAGATACATCCTAGGTAGATGGACCAAAAATTTAAAGATGGAGTTAATGAAAATTTCTCTCGAAATTCCTTCTTGTGATGGTCATAAGTCTTGCAACTTGTCCTGTACCAGAATTTGTGCAGGACATTGATGTATGTTGCAGACATAACAACAAGAAACGATCAGACTTATGAATACATGATGCAGTTAGCGAACATAGCCATAGAGAACAATTCGACTCTATGCCATGATAGCAAGGTGACAATGAAAAGCCAGCCCGAAGCAGTAGGTCTCTGTCACCCTAGACCCCTTGAAAAAGAAGAAGAGCAATGGTTATGCTATGGTGTTTGATAATGCTAGGTGAAGGTTGCAAAATATGAGGGAACTAGTGTACCAGTTACTGCTTTCAATAGAAAGTCAGATAATAGTTTGTGTAGGACAAAAAGCACCCTAGAGAAAAGTGACAGGACTAGAAAAATCAAGCAAGAATATCTTCCTCAATAAGTTGATTATGTTTCATATACAAACAACAGTTGAGACCTTCATGCTGTTCACATATATGCAAGATGCATATGATCGCAATGGTACAGAGTTCTTGGCAAGTTTTTTATATTATACATATTTTGTATGTTTGAATTTTAAACACATTTTGATAATCGATTTTGTTTAATTGTTACAATATCGCATGGATTTAGTTCGTCCTTCCCAATATTAGGCAACTCTTGCAAATGTATCATACGATAAATGATTTTGTAACAACCATTGAGATAGAGATGAATTAATATGATAACTAAACACAAACCTAGTTACATGTTAGGGCAGTAATAGATACAACAAGGCACACAGTGACGAGTGAATGAGATAACAAGAATTCTACAATGAAGGCGATATGTAAATGGACACCCAATAATGTGATAAATTAACATAACAAAAAAATGAGATAACAATGAGTCTACCATAATGAAAGAATGAGATAACGACAGGAAGAGCCGGAATGGATATGAGAGAATGAGATAACAATGCGTCTGCCAAAAAGACGACAAGTAAATAGAGAGGAATTAATGTGATAATGATAAGAAGGGCTAGAATGAATATGACAAGTACATGGTGACGAGTGAATGAAATAACGACTCTATAATGAAGGTGATAAGTAAATGGACATCCAATAATGTGATAAATTAACGTGACGAAAGAATGAGATAACAATGAGTCTACTATAATGAAAGAATGAGATAACGACAGGAAGGACTGGAATGCATACAAAAGAAAGAGATAACAATGTGTCTACCAAGAAGACAAATTAATATGATAATGATAAGAAGGGTCAGAGTAGATACGACAATGCACACAGTGATGAGCGGATGAGATAATGAAGGCGATAAGTAAATGGACACCCAATAATGCAAAAATTAACGTACCAAAATAATGAGATAACATCGAGTATACCATAACGAGAGAATGCATTAATGACAAGAAGGGCAGGGATGGATACGAGAGAATGAGATAATAATGTATCTGCGAAGAAAACAATAAGTGAAGGGAGATCAGTTAATGTGATAACGCCAGGAAGGGCCGGAATGGACATGGCAATGCAGACGATGACAAGTGAATAAGATAACAACGACTCTAAAATGAAGGCAATAAGAAAATTGACACCCAATAATATGAAAAATTAATGTAATGAAATAATGTGATAACAATGTGTCTACCAGTAAACGAGAAAATAGGACAATGACAAGAAGCGCAAGAATGAACCTGAAAAGGCATGCAATGACAAAAGAATAAGATAACAACACATCTACAAGATATGTAAATGAGTATGAAGACGAGACAATGAGATAATGCATCTGCCAAGATGACGACTGTATAAAATGAATACAATGCACACAATGACGATAGAGTGAGATAACAATGAGTCTACATAGAACGTAGATGCGTATAGAGATGAGAGAATGAGATAACAATGCATCTACCAAGACAATGATAATTAAACAAAGACGAATTAATATGATAATGACAAGAAGGGCCATTGGATAGGACAAGACACACAATGATGAAGAGACAACAATGCCTCTATAGAGAATGCATAGATGCATATGGAGATGACAGAATTAGATAACATGTCTGTATGAAAATGAATTAATGTGGTAGTTAAAGGGTGATAAATTAGTGCGACAATTAAACAAGAGAATGAGATAACATAGTGGTTACAAATGTGTTAATTAAAAGAAATGGTTACAAGGATGTGATAATTAACATAAATGATTACAAAGATGATATTATTCAAATTTCAGCACATCTACTTATTTGAAGCAAGCTTTCAAAATATCTTATAATGCCATTGTCAACATCAACTTAGGTGAAACTAGGTTTCCTTCTAGACGCTATCTCTTGCATGCATTTCATCACGAACACTCCACAGTCATAGTTGTTTCTTTGTTGTAGACATTTACTGGTAACAGTTTGTAGTTGTCTAACGTTTTGATGTCAAAGACATGTCTACGGCAATATTTCTGCAAAAGAACCAAAACTTCTTAAACAAGAAACTAAGTTATCTTAACAATAGTTTAGGTTAATCTACATACTAGTGTGTAGAGGTCTTCCGCAATTTAGTAGTCATCATAGCCAATGCATGGATCATATGTCTGCACTTGTTTTTTCACGTTGTGGAAGACATACAACATCCAATGTGCCATTTCCACCACACAAAAGAAAATAAAAACTAAAACATATGGGTGTTAGAGAGCAACCAGATTAGGGTAATGTAAGAGCAAGAGATTTAAGAAATTATGGAAAGAGGAAGTTAACCATTTCAACTTCAATGATAGACTATTTCTTAATTTCTAAACCATTTTCTATGACATTTGTCATCAAGGCCGCAGTATCATCCATCAACAAAAACAATGCAACATGTTGTTATCATTCGTTAGTATGATCAGTACTTTTCCCACGTGAAGGATACATAATGAAATATTACATACCATAAAATCTGCCCTTATAGGATACTTTCCAAGGCCTAGATTCTGACATCTACGCTCTAAAAGTAAAAAAAAAATTCAAAATAATTTTAGTTGCTTGCGAGGGAGGAAGTCTTCAATGTAAAATGAGAGTAGATTGTTTCTAAGTTCCCTGGAACATGTCTTGGACTCATCGGCTGGTTTGTTGGACTCTCGATTGGTTTTCTAGCCAAACGTGTTAACATTGAAACGACAACCTGTTTTCTAGAGTCGTAGCCTCATTTGCTAGATTCATCGACTGGTTTGCTGGATTCACCAACTGGCTTTTTGGTGGAACTTGTCCTTGTTATTGCAAAGCTAGGTAAATTTCTGGCATCGATGGTCTTCTTCTCTCTCACCATGGAGCCTCTCTTTCTTTCTTGCCCGAGTCAATCTTCCTTTCTATCCCAATCTGCCTAATCTATTCAAAATCACCTCTTTTATTATGGAAAACCGGCTCAAAACATCATTCATGCTTGTTTTGTACGTCATATTGCATGTTCCTCAGGATACCACTTGCTTTTTGGGAAACAACATCCACTTATTTTAAAAAATTTTGTAAACCAGATTGTTCTCATATAACTGTCTCGTTCGAGTTTAAACATCAATAATACTGCTCAAACATATATATACTCAGATGATAACCATATTTGCACATTCGATAACAGATAACAATGCTTATGTCACACTTCAGTCATCGACAACCATATGTTCACATTAGATCTTAGATAATGTTATTGATACATATCGATACATGACAATCAAATTAAGATGTATATCTATATCTATAGCAAACTTATGTTCACATTTGAGCAGCTATAATACAATTCCTACATATGTATACACATATGGTGACCATATATGCACATTCAATAAAAGATTACAATGCTTATGTCACACTTCGATCATTGACAAACATATGTTCATATTAGATCTTAGATAACATTATTGATATGTATCGATATATGACAACCAAATTAACATGTATATCCATAGCAAGCTTATGTTCATGTTTGAGCCGTGACAATACTACTCATGTATATATATATATATATATATATATATATATATATATATATATATATATATATATATATATATATATATATATATATATATATACATAAACACACACACTTATAGTAACCATATGTCTATATACGTTTAGAGATAATTGTGCTTATGTCATGTTTCAATCATTAACAACCATATGTTCACACTATATCATAGATAATGCTATTGATATGTATTGATACATGACAACCAAATTGATATATATATATATATATATATATATATATATATATATATATATAATATATGAGCAGCGATAATACTATTCATACATATAGATACACACATGATAACTACATGTGCACATTCGATCAGAGATAATGGTGCTCATGTTATGGTCCTTTCATGGATCATAAATTTTGTTTCTAAAGACGTAGATGACAATGTGATTTATGCTACCACTGTCAGTGTGGTTTGGGCTGAACTCCATGAACGATTTACTCAATCCACTGCACCTTGCAAATATCAGTTGTAGTATGCTATTAGTCGACTCTCTGAAGAGTCCATGTCCATCACCTCTTATTACACAAAATTAAAAGTCTCTATGGGATGAGTTGGGCTCTTACGCCTTTCTTCCAGAATGTTCATGTGGTGCTATGAAAGTTGTATAGATAGGAAGTAGGAAGATAAGGTCATCCAATTCCTTATGGGCTTCAATGACACTTACAACGTCATCCAAAGGGCAGATTATTCTTCTTGATCCTCTTCCATCTATTGCGAAAGTTTATTATGTTGTACTTCAGGAAGAAAAGCAGAGGGAAGCACACGTTCGGACTACCACCACTGATCATGTGGGGCTTACAACAATTAATTTTGAATCTCATTTTCAAATGGAGAAAAACCCAAAGAGGTCGCAACTGTTTTGCAACTATTGTCACATCCCTAGTCATATGAAAGAAAAATGTTGCAAATTAAATGGATACCCACTGAAAATTAAAGGAAGTAAATAGAAGCCATTCAATAGAGCTACCATTGCTATTGCTGAACCTGAGAAGGTGTCTCCATTGGCTTCAATGTTTGCACTTGTGCCTAAGGATTCCTCTAAAGATGTAGTTGCTGGCTTGATGCAAGATAAGTTGCAACTCAAACAACTTTTAAAAGAAAAAGTCAGTCCCTCTTCCAACTTTGCAAGTATGAACATTGTTCCTAATGGCACATGGATTATAGATAGTGGTGCCACCGACCACTTCTCTTCCTCTTTAGAGTTCATGGTAAGTACTTCTGAACTTTCATCTCCATTTGGCACAAGATTACCTGATGACAGAATTGTGTATGAAACACATATCGACCAGGGGATTCTTGCTCCCTCTTTGACTTTATACCATGTTTATTATATACCCAACTTCAATTTTAACCTTCTATCCACATGCAAACTGCTCTCCCAAAAATTTTTGAAATCTAGTTTTCACACCTCATGGTTTCTACTTACAAGACCAGAACTTTAGGATGATGAGTGGACTAGGTGACTTAGCTGATGGGTGCTTCATCTACAAAGGTCTCACACCAAGAATAAACTCCATGGCTTCTGCCTTGGCATCAAAGTCAAACGATTTTGACATTTGGCATGCAAAACTCAGGCATCCCTGAGTCTTCAAGAATCACTTGTTTTTTCAATGACACAGCCATCAAATTGTCAAACATTTCTTGTGAAGTTTGCATGATTTCCAAGCAATCAAGGAAACCATTTGCTCTTAGAGATTCATGTTATATTAAACCTTTTGATGCCCTCCATTGTGACATGTTGGGACCTTTTTCTCAGGCTTCATGGTCCGGTGCTCACTATTTTTTATCCTTGGTAGATGATTACAGCAGAGTTGTATGGGTATTTTTAATGAAATGCAAAGATGAAACATACAGTTTACCAAAAAGTTTTGTCAACTTTGTAGAGCAGTACCAAACAATAGTGTTGAAACTTAGAATGGACAATGGAACAAAATTTTTCTCTGATTGCTTGAAAAGTTTTCTCACCAAGAAGGGAATCGTGCATCAACACACTTGTCCCTACACACCACAAAAAAACAGTGTTGTAGATAATAAACATCGGCATATATTAAATATTGTGCATTCTCTCATATTTCAAGCTAGACTTCCATTGTATTTTTGGGGTGAGTGTGTGCTTACCACAACCCATTTGAACAACCAAACTCCATCTAGGTCTTTACAAAATCAAACTTCTTATGAGAAACTTTTTCAAAGAAAACCAAATTACTCTCATTTGAAGGTGTTCGGTTGCTTGTATTATGTTACTAATCTAAAACCTAAAACTAAATTCGACAACAGATCTTACCCTTGTGTATTTCTGGGTTACCCTCAAAACCAAAAAGTCAATAGAGTTTACAATCTGGAAACAAAAAAAATATATTGTTAGTAGAGACGTTTTTTGTGAAACAAAATTCCCTTAAATCAAACCCAAATAGAAATTTATACATCTATTTTACCAATTCCCATTGTGGATAGTCAAATTGATGAACAACATGATTCTAATAAGGGATAATTTGACCAACCAAAAAATTCAGAAACACCACCACAGATCACCATTCACTCAGATCACAATGTTCTTAAGATACCTACTGAAACCACTCAGCTAGAGCCTGGAAATCATCCTACGAAAGAACCTCAACAAGTATACCAAGATACTGCACCCGTTCAAGGACCTTATCTTAGAAGATCATCTCGTAAAACCAGACCATCAATTATCCTACAGGCTTATTATTGTGGAGCAGCTCATCGCAGGTCACCAAGCCCAACATCAACTGAATGCAGGTCATCAACCAGGTATCCTCTTTCTAACGTTCCATCCTTCAAAAGTTTCTCTTCCTCTCATATGTCATACTTGTTGGGCAGTTCTCAAATAATTGAACCCACATCCTATGGTCAAGCTTAGCATGATCCTAGGTGGAAAGAGGCAATGTGTGCAGAAATAGAGGCCTTGGAGATGGATCATACTTGGTCTTTGGTAAACTGCCAATCGATGTTAAGCTCATAGGGTGAAAATGGGTGTACAAGGTGAAATACAAAACAAAAAACTGGATTCTACACCAAATGGATGTGTACAATGCATCTCTAAATGGTGAGTTAGGTGAAGAAATTTTCATGGAACTACCTCCCGACTATGGTGAAACAGGAGAAACTCGCATATGTAAACTCAACAGGTCTTTGTATGGCCTTAAACAGGCTCCAAGAAACTGGTTTGCAAAATTGACGTCAGCTATGACAACATACGGATTTTTTCAATCCATGACAGACTACTCTTTCTTTACTTGCAAAAACAATGGAGTTTGCTTTGCAGTTTTGATTTATGCTGATGATTTGATAGTAGCTGGAGTCAACCTGGACAACATTGAATTTTTTAAACAATACTTGAGTAATAAGTTCAGAATGAAGGAGTTAGGAAATTTAAAATACTTCGTTGGCTTAGAGTTATCATGGTCCATGAAAGGTATATATGTTTCACAGAGAAAATAGGCATGCGACATATTGGATGAAGTGGGATTGCTGGGGTTAAACCCACTGAAGTCCCCATGGAGCATAGATTGAGCCTTGGGGGAAATGATGGAGAACCTTTAAAAGATCCTCTGATAGATCGTCGACTTGTAGGGAAGCTCATCTTCTTGACAACAACCAGGCCTGACATTGTATTTGTAGTGCACACTCTAAGCTGACACAGGTAGAGACCTACAACTATGCATTACTTGAAGCATAACTTTGTATTGAACACTTTGCATTGAATGTGCTGCACTACTTGAAGGGTCAACCAGGTGTAGGAGTTATGTTTCCATCAAACAATGATTTCCAACTCTCAACATTCTGAGATGCTGATTGGGGTGCTTGTAACGAAACAAGGAAGTCAATTACTGGATACTGCATTTTCTTAGGAGGTGCTCTCATTTCATGGAAGACAAAGAAGCAGCCAATCAATCTAGATCCATTGCAGAGGCGAAATATGTTGCCGTGGCTGATACATGTTGCAAACTAAGCTGCTTGAAACATTCTTTTAACTAACTTTCAGGTGGATCTGCTTCTTCAAGTACCACTGCTTTGTGTCAACAAGTCTTCCATTCAAATAGCTCTTACCCAGTCCAACACGAATGCCACATACACGTGGAATTGGACTGTCATTTGGTGTGTGACATGGTGAATGAAGTAACTGCAGTGAAGTTTGTCCCCTCACACAATCAGTTAGCAGACCTGTTCATGAAATCAGTTTCAAAGGAGCAATTTATGTTTATGAAGTCCAAACTGGGCATTGCAAATTCGCATGCCCCAGTTTGAGGGGGGAATGTGTTATCATGTGCACTCAGCCTAGTTCAGACTTCCCTTTTGAATTTGTTAAATTGCAGCCTCTAAATTCACGTCAAATGATTTAGTTGGCGATTCCTGTGAAAGGTATTTATCTAAAGTTAATTTGGAGCTGATGATATTTCCTGTGCATTATTAGAAGGCTTTAGAGGATTTCAGGAAGCAGAAGCGGTTATGCGTATCAGAATTTGTTACACATTTCTAATGATGCTTTTGTAAAGTGTACAAGTATGCTCTCCCTAGATAATGAATATAGAGCACTTTCATTCTCTGCGTTCTCTAGCTCTCCTCTATTTTTTCCTCTTTTGCTGAAATCCTTCTGCAAGACATCAGGCATCACGGTAGCAGACTTGATCAAAAGGGCAGAACTTAGAGAGAATGGAAGATGGTGGCCCTTTTAAGGTGGGGTGAGCATCTTTGGAAATGCCTGTTGTCTCCCTCTAGTGCATAAATGAATGCTTCTCTATTTTTTTGTTTACGTAAAATTATTGTCACGTCCTTTGCAAATCTAGTGGCTGTGGTCTACCTCGAGTATCTATGCAGAGGAACCTCCTCTCGCGTAAGCTCTAGGTCCACAGGGGATCCCACTATTGAAGGCTCATGGACTGCACTGATGCCCAAAGGTGGAACTTGAAGCGAGGAACTGGACCCAGGAGAGTGACGGGTCTGGTTCTGCCCTGCATCAATCTTCCCTGGTTGGAGAGAAGTCGTCTCCGACGAATCATTGTCACCAGAGTAGGGAAACATGTCAGAAACATTGAAGATCAGCAAATTTGCCAATCCTCAGGAAGTTCTAGCAGATATGCATTTTTTTCTAGACGTTGACTGATACGAAAAGGGCCATATTTCTTAGGACTTAAGTTACTATAGGTACCAACAAGACATCGCTCAGGTCGTAGGTAGACCCAAACTTGTTGACCCACTTCAAAATTGACATCTCGACGACTCCGATCAACACGGGACTTGGTAGGTTTCATAGCTCTCCTGGAGCTTCGGCTTCACTTGACTGTGGACATCACACATATATTCAATAGCATCTAGTGCCGCCAGAGCATGCTCTCCAGCACCTGGTACTGGGGATAAGTCAACAACATGGTTTGGGGACCGACCATACACCACTTGAAAAGGAGTCTTCCTAGTGGAACAGTTGACTGAGTTATTATATGCAAACTCAGCTTGTGGTAGCACTTAGTCCTAGGTTTTGGTATTTTCTCCTACAAGACACCTGAGTAAGTTTCCTAAAATTCTATTAACTACCTTAGTTTGGCCATCGATCTGAGGGTGGTAAGCACTACTGAACTGAAGTTTCGTATTAAGCAGAGACCATATGAAATGCCCAAAATGACTTAGGAACCTCGTATCTTGATCTGATGTGATTGAACGAGGAAGTCCATGAAACTGTGCCACTTCTTTGAAATAGTAAGAGGCAACCAATGACACATCTGTTGTCCTCTTGCATGGAATGAAAATGGCCATCTTTGAAAATCCGTCTACAAACATGATTGAATCCACTCTACGGATCGTCTTGGGAAGTCCAATGATGAAATCCATAGAAACATGCTCCCAGGGCTATCTGGAATAGGTAGGGGAGTATACAAACCACTATTTTGACTATGCTCCTTTGCGATTTGGCAAGTAGGACAACATTGAACAAACTTGATGACATCCTTCCTCATCTTGGGCCAATAGTAGCGTTCATCCATCAAAGAATATGTCTTGTTCTGCCCAAAAATGCCCTGACATTCCATTACCATGGAGTTCTTCAATAAGCTGTAATTGTAATAAGTATTGAGGGATACACAACTTATTCTCATGGAAAAGGTAGCCATGTGAATGGAAAATTTAGAGTCCAAGGGTTGAGACACACTAGAGCACTCAGACTAAATGTGGCTGAAGTTCGGGTTAGCATGATACAAGTCCTTGCAACTTTCAAATCTGACTACCTCTACAGACATGGACATCAGTAGGTTGTTCTTTCTACTAAGGGAATTTGCAACTCTATTGAGCTTTCTTGATTGATGGCGAATGGAGAAGGTATACTCTTGCATGAAATTAACCCACTTGATGTGATGAACACTCATCTTCTTTTGGCTATGAAGATACTAAAGTGCCTCATGATCTGTAAACAGAACAAATTCTTTATAGATTAAATAGTGTCTCCAATATTGAAGGGCTTGTACAACAGCATAGAACTCCAAGTCATAGGTACAGTACTGACATTTTGCTCCACTTAGCTTCTCGCTATAGAAAGCGTCTGGCCTCTTGTTCTGACTAAGCACAGCTCCAATTCCAACCTTGGAGGCATCACATTCTACCTCAAATACCTTAGTGAAGTCTGGTAAAGCCAATACGGGGGCATGAGTCATATGATCCTTGATATTGCAAAAGGCGTCCTCAGCTGCTCGGGTCCACTTAAAAATCTCACCCTTGAGACACTCAGTGATAGGAGCCCTAATGGTGCTAAAGTTTTTTATGAATCTATGATAGAAAGTGGCTAGACCATGAAAGCTCCTGACATCGCCTACTATTCTCGGCATTGGCCAATCTACGATAGCTTGCACCTTAGAGGGATCAGTCTATATTCCTTCTGACGAAACAATGAACCCCAAGAAGACAAGGTTCGAAGTGCAGAAACTACATTTCTTGGCATTGGCGAACAACTTTTCCTTACACAAGGTCTCTAGGACTTGACGCAGATGACCAAGGTGATTAGAAATTGTGAGGCTAAAGACCAAAATGTCATCGAAGTACACTACAACAAATTTTCCAATGTATGGCCGAAGGACTTGCCTCATGACGCTCATGAAGGTGTTGGGTGCATTTGACAGTCCAAATGGCATGAGTAGCCACTCACATAGTCCATCTCGTGTTTTTAACACAATTTTCCATTCATCTCCTTCTCGAATTCTTATATGATGGTATCCACTTTTCAAATCAATCTTCGAGAACACTTGAGCTCCTACTAGCATATACAACATATCATCCAATCTTGGAATGGGGAAACTGTACTTAACAGTGATCCTATTGATAGCTCGACTATCCACGCACATCTGTTTCCTGCCATATTTCTTTGGGGTCAGTAAAGCTGGAACTGAACACAGACTAACACTCTCTCGAATGTGACCCTTTTGCAACAATTCATTCACTTGCCTCTGCAACTCAACATGCTCAATGGGGTTCATCCGATATGCTGGTAGGTTGGGCAAACTAGCTCTCGGGACAAAGTCTATAGCATGTTGAACATCCCAGTTTGGTGGCAATCCCTGAGGTAGATCATCAGACATAATATCTTGAAATTCAAAAATGAGTGGTGCTACCTCTTTTATAAAGTCAGTTGAGATCATAGATACAAGTTTAACAACCAAAGCATAGCAAAACCTCTCTTCTACACAATGATCTAAGAATTCTTTCCGTGATAATCCCACAAAATTAGAAGGTTGTACTGGATGGCCCACTTGTTGTGTTGTGTTTTCCATGGTGGGTAGCAAGATAACTTTCCGGCCCTTGAATTTAAAGGAATAAGTATTCTTGTGTCCATCATGAATGGTTTTCCTATCATATTGCCAAGGTCGCCCAAGGAGAATGTGACAAGCATCCATAGGAACAACATCACACCACACTTCATCTAGGTAGTGAGGTCCCATTGAAATCTTAATCAGGCATCGTTGAGTGATATGAACTTCTCCTTAAACCAGGCCATCTTATAAGGTTGAGTGTGCTTCTCAGGTTTCAGGCCTAGGGTAGAAACTGCATTCTGTGAAACTAAATTCTCACACGCACCACTGTCTACAATCACATCACAAATATACCTCTCACACTTATACCGAGTCCTAAAAATGTTACTACGCAACCATGAAGAGTCTGATTTTCCTTTCAATGCAGTCAAGATGTGACGTATAGATGAAAGGTTGCTTATGTCATCACCATCAAAATGTATAGCATCATCCCGATCAAAACTCACATCAGACGAGCCACTGGAGGCTTCCTTACCGTTAGAATCTGGTGGTTCCTCTATAGTCTCTGCCAAGTGAGTTTTCTTTTGGGAATTTGGACATTTTGAAGCTAAGTGTCCTAACTCATGACACCTAAAACAACAGATGGTCTAGTCTGAACTATGAGTTTTAGAACGGGTGTTATAGGCCGGACCTGATTGATCGCCTTTACCAGAGGAAGGCGGTATGGGCCTGGACTCAACAGGTTTCGAGGAGCTAGCTCCCCTGGTTGGAAAACTCGACTTGGGGTGATGCGAGGCGTCACCCCTAGACACTTGGGTTTCATTCTTACGTTTCAAGGTTTCTTCTATGTTCATTGCATGACTTTTTGCCTGATCTAGAGTATCTACTTTGGTACAATTAAATTCATCAGAAATAGAGAGACGAAGACCAGAAACGTACCTGGTAACCTGTTGACGCTCAGTCTCCACAATTTGGACACGCAGTGACAGTCAATGAAACTCTACCGTGTAATCCGCTATAGATCTTGAGCCCTGACGAAGATTGAGGTACTCCTTGTAAGCCCTCTCAGCGTGGTTCGAAGGTACAAACTTGGTCTGCATCAGCCTCTGCATCTCGCCCCAAGCCTGCATTGGTCGCTAACCGCGTCGCTCATACGATCTCTGAAGCTCAAACCACCATGTCTGTGCAAGCCCACGCAGTCTAGTCGCAACAAGTGGCACTCCTGATGCTCCTCCACCTGGTGGTAGTCGAAGAAGAACTGGACTGCATATGCCCAATCAAAGTACTCTTGTCGTCGAATCGCCCAACAAACTCCAGAAGGTCCAACCTCACCCCATATCTGGTGGGGCGATCTGGATGATTTGCGGTACGCCTTTGTTGATGGTCAACTGGTTCGGTTGGATGCACGCACCAAAACTCGTCATCATCTAAATAGGCTGAATTGCTGTCAATCTTGACTGGTGCCTAGGGTTGGTATGGCTCAACAGGAGGTGGCCTTGGGTGGGTCCGATCTGCTAGGGGACCCATCCGCTGACTCCTTTGCTGTGGAGCCTGAGGAAGTGGCAGCTCCCTAGCTGTGCCTGCACAAAATGGAATTGGATCTGAGCCTTGGGTCACATGGGCAGGCAGATATATGGGTATAGATTTGAGAATGGGTATGGAGCATGAAAAGGGTTCACATGTGGATTTGGGTATGGGTTTCAGGACGGATTTGGATAGGGGTTTGGATAAAAGTTTGGGTTGCTACACTATTCGTCAGACCCAGAGTGGTATGGGTTGGATTTTGGATCGGGTTTTGAGGATAGAAGGCTGGGTTTGAACTCGATCTAGAATCCGTAAGAGGATGGGTCTGGTTTTGACCCAGTCCAGGAAACAAAATGGGCGGGTTCTGGGTCCGATTATGGTCTAGGTCGGGCTTTGGGGTAGGTTGAAAGCTAGAATTGTTGGTTTGGACCTGATTAGGGGACACTATCAGATCCAAACCGACTTGAAAAGGAATATTTATGTAACTTGGGCCAGGATTTGGACCCATATACCCATGAGTCGAGTGATATGGATCTGAATCCGGGCCACGTCCTGATTTGGTCTGAACCGGTCTCGTGAGAGACTGGCTTGACCCGTCGAGCTGCTTGAGAGAAGACGAGCGGTCGGGCTCGATGTTTCCCCTCTGCGTGAGGCAGAGAGGGGAAACCAGCCGCAGGGGGAGGGGTGCCCACTGCCCCCACCCAAAATGATGGTGGGTGATCGGCGGTGGCGGGCGGTTCTCCCTCGGGCCATATTTGGCAGCGGGAGGTGGGGCGACGGGCGGCGGCTGGTCAGATGGTGGCGGCGCTAGATTTTGTTCCTTCGAAAATATAGAGCAGCCGGCGACGTTCCTCGCTCCACCACCGACCGGCAAAGTCTGCCACACCTCTCCCTGTGCGCCGGAAGGACCCAAAGTTGACGGTGCTCCCATCACCGGACATTGTGTCTTCATCTTCTCTCTGGTGGGCAGACCCACGAAGGAGGAGATTGCTGCCTGATGATAGGAGGAGGGCGTGACTTGTTCTTCCCCTCCTCCGAGCGATAACATGGGAGCTCCGGCAGATATTCTTGGCGTCTGGTCTGCTACATCCACCGGCAACAAAGCTCCCGTAGGAACCCCTTCCCTCGGGACGTGTCTGGCTTCGTTTGCAGCAGGTAATGCCTGGTAGCTTTGTACGTTAATTTGTGGGTACTGCAGAAACGAGCACAACATTCCTTTGAACTCATCGAGCCTTTCTTCCATTCTCTTGGTTGCAGCAGCAAGGTCCCGCCTGATGTGGGTGATCTCAAATCCATGTTTTACCAAAGTTTGTTGTACGTTTTCTTGATTTTCCTCTTTAGACTGCATGATTTCTACAGGATTTTTTTCACTTACATTGGATGCAAACTCTGCAACTTGTTTTGCTGTAGCAGCAACGTCGTTTATCTTTTCTTTTTCATTTGCTTCTTTTGTAGCCATGGCACAACAGGGCAGGGAGGAGCCTCGCTCTGATACCAGTTTGATGCAAACAAACTTGGAGATGAACAAAACTTCAAAACTAAAGTACTTACACTAGAAGACAATAAGGAAGACAACATAAAACAAAAGTAACTTTTAACTTCATTCAACATCAAGTCTATACAAAACAACTTTGTCGTCCATTTATACAGACGAGAATAGATTGGGGTCTGGTCCTGAACAACTGCTCGAATCCAAACAGACCCACTTAGATACAAAATGAATATACTAACAAAATGGATAACAAAATAACATATGTAAATCAAAATTACATTTCAACCCTTGGTCTGCCTCAAGTATCTATGTAGAGGAACCTCCTCTCGCGTAAGCTCTGGGATCCCACGGTTGAAGGCTCATGGACTGCACTGATGCTCGAAGGTGGAACCTGAGGCAAGGAACTGGACCCAGGAGAATGACGGGTCTGGTCTTGCCCTCCATCACACTTGCTCGAAACCCTCAAGCACTCAAACTCACTCAGCTTTCACAGTCTCGCTCAAATGCTGGTGGTGCTCCCTTATGCGTGTAACTCACTCTCTCTCGCATATCCTGGTCCGTATGCAGCCAAGTGCTTAAATGACTTCTTTTCTACCAACAGGGTTGCCCTATCTAAGACTGCTGATCGACTCGACCTCGAATTTCTCCTCTCTTCAGCCTTCTATATATTGTGGACACTTGTAGTGCAGGTATGTTTTTTTGCTTCTTACAATTAATTAGTCACCTCTGTAGGAAATTTGTGTCTTTTTTCCCAAACCAAGAAAGAGGGGTTGTACCTATTGGGGATTTTGGTTTACAATGGCCATCATCCTCGTAATCATCTAAGTGTAGCCTACCTATTGGGGAGTTTGGTAAGGATGCTTGACATTACGGACTCCCTTGAATTTCTTGTTGCCTTTTCTCAACCTCTTCTGTTAAGAAATCTTACATACATATATTTTCTCTAATTTGGTAAACAGATGACATTATGTGCATCTTCATCTCCTCTGTGTTAATTAAGTTTGGAGTTTTGGCTGATTAAGCACAACATCATGTCATTGTTGTTTTTGTGATGCCAATATAAGGAGCTGAGCTTTAATTGATTCCTTTGTCTTGGCCTCAACACTCTAGAGAGCTCCCTACTTTTTGTAGTAACTACATTCCTATTGTCAACAAAGCTTCTTTGTCTTCATATTTGTACGACTCTTAAAATTTTGGAGATAACTCATTCTCAAATGGAGTTCATCTTCCTTGTGTTGTGCCTACTTCTTTGATGGTTTTGATGGACACCAAATATTGTCATAATGTCCCAGAGGACAAAAGCCATGAATAGAACACCAGTTCTCTTTTGGTTATATAGATTCCAAATGTTCTGTAGAAAAAATATTTGCACAAGTTTATTACTGAAATTGCTCATTGTTATGATCATTGCCCTCATATTCTTAGTCATATTGTTTTTTCTACTAAATGCATCAATAGAACAGACCATTGAGGAAGAAAAAAAACAACTAAGTGACTTTTCTTTTTTTCCTGAACAAAATATAAAAACTTTAGTGAGAGATTTCGAGAAAACTTATTAGCAATAACAAAGAATACTCAATACGGTTTTAATGTCAAATGCACCTAAATATTTTCACCGATAAGCAGTTTTGTCCCCTGAGTACATATCAACTTTGTTAGTAGTTGTATTTATTATTATTTTTTCTTTCATATTTAGTTTAGCATTTTCTTTGAACATGAACCTATATATATATATATAGGTCATTCCTATGTTTAGAGTGAAAAAGAGAAAAAGCTGGAAAAACTATGGAAAACATGCAATAAATGTCAATTTTGTAGTTTAAGTGTTGATAGATCGTATGTTTCGGGTCCGGATCCATACCCGACCCGTCTTGTAGCCCATGTTGGGCACTACTTAAGTCATTTAACCCTAATCCTTATGTGTGAATGAGAATCTAAGGAGAGAGAGAGTCTGGCAGCTAGTGGGCACCAACTCCTCCTCATTCGTGGTTTTTTCTCCCTCATGTTGAGGGTTTTCCACGTTACATCGTGATCATTGTTTCTCTTCCTCTTCTTGTTCGTGTTTCTACATGGTATCAGAGCCGACGAGTTTGGAAAATTTTTAGGGTTTGTGAAGTTCCAACCCTAATATCTCTCACCGCAACTGCCACTGCCGCCGCTGCCACCGCCGCCGTCGCCGCCGCTGTACCCAATACCACCGTCGTTGTTTCCGCCGCCACCGCTGTCACCCCTCTTGTGGCGTCGCTCTTGCGTTGTTGACCGTCGTCGTCGCCGTTGTCCCTTGCACTGCTGCCTTTTGCGTCGTCGTCTTGCCTACCGGAGAAGAAGGAAGATATGCATGCTTAGGCGCTTCCTAGGCTTGCCTCCCCCTATTCATGTCACTTCCTAGGGGTCTTTTTGCAAATCCGGTGAAGTGCATCCACCTCTTACCTGCAATATATTGATTGGTTGATCTTTGATTCCATCTTTTTTTTTTGGCGCCCACCGTGCAAGAAGAGGTGGCTGGTCTGTGACTTGGCAGAAGACGTAAAGGAGGAGAGGAGAGTAACTTGAGGATTGCCTCAACGTCCGCCGGCGCTCCGGCGATCGCATCCCCCTTTCCTTACAAAAGACCGAGGTTAAATTGGTCTTACGGGTGAAGGTTTTCCTCATCTCGAAGTTGATTTCTTATTCACTTCTATACCTTGATATTTGTTGGTTTTGCCTCTTGAATCTTGATTCCAGCAAGGAGAACGTGTGGCGCAACCTCTACCCGTGGGAGATTGCAGCCCGAGAGAGAGAAGGAACCACTTCCGTCGAGCGACATCGACGATCATTTCCCCCAATCGACATTCCATTCACTCTTAGGGTTGATTGGGAATTCGGTGAAGATATTACCTCTCTCTCTTTATTGTTCATTTATAGATAGAACTTGATTTTTTCTCTCGTTCTTGTGATTCTATCCAAGGATATTACTGCCCGTTGGTGCTCTCCGTTGTCACCGGTGCCTCTCTTGTTGTATCGCTGCTCGTGCCTCCTGTTGGACTATCTGTGATTATGGCAGCTTCTTCATCTATAGACGTGATGGCGGATGGCCGTATGAGAGAGTGGATCATTGACAGTGGCGCTACTCACCACATGACCGGTGATCCTAAGGTCTTTCATGGGTATAAGCTTTCATCAAGAAAGGATCGTGTTTCCCTTGCCGATGGTTCATCTATCTCTGTGGCTGGAAAAGGGAGTCTCTCGCTTTTGAACAAGTTCTTAGTCCACAATGCTCTACATGTTCCTCATATTCCCTTGAATCTCTTGTCGGTTAGCAAGATCACGAATGAGTTAAATTGTGAACTTATATTTTCCGTTGATCGCTGTGTTATGCAGGACCTGGTGGCATGGAAGAGGATTGGGATTGGTCTAACTTCTGACGGGCTCTATTGTTTCCCTATTCGTGCTGCTCAGGCTCTCATGACGGCAGTCAGCCAAGCCACGAAGAATAGAGAGGACTCCCTTCAGTTGCTTTTATGTTGGCATGAGCGTCTTGGACACTTGCCTTTTGGCCTTCTTAGACAGTTGTTTCCTGATATATGTTCCAGGTTAGATATGACTATGGTGTCTTGTGATGTCTGTCACCTGGCCAAACATGTTAGGGCTTCATACCCTTTGTCTAGCCATTGGTCTAATGAGGTATTTGTCACGATTCATTCTGATGTGTGGGGGCCTGCAGGGATTCCTTCCTGTCATGGTTTTCAATACTTTATCACCTTTATAGATGATTGTTCTCGTAACACTATTGTCTACTTGCTGAAAGACCGTAGTAAAGTTCCTACTGTCATAGAGACTTTCATTCGAATACACCTTTGAGTTATACCTCGTAGACAATTCTGTAAAGCTAGACTGTTACGAGCTCTCATATACACAGTCAGACAACTATCGAAGAAAGCTTTTTTCCTTTAATAAGTACTCTGAAGGACATCAATATGGGGAGGAGTTTTACCTCAACGACTTGCTTTTTTAGCTCAGTTATTGAATATGACTCGGGCTCTTCTTTTTCAACGTCATGTTCCAAAAAGGTATTGGGGGGATGTTGTGCTGACAAGTGCGTATCTTATAAACCGGTTGCCTAGTCGTGTGTTGAATGGGAAGACGCCTCACTCTATGTTACCGGGGAGTCGTGAACCTTTCTTTCTTCCACTCAGAGTTTTTGGTTGTGTTTGCTTTATTCACAATCATAGTCCTCACATTAAAAAGTTTGATCCAAGGTCTATAAAGAGCATTTTTTTAGGGTATTCTCCCACTCAAAAAGGGTACAAGTGTCGAGACCCTTCCACTGGTCGGGCCTATGTTACCAAAGATGTCACTTTTCTTGAACATGTTTCCTATTTTGGTGAGAATCCTCTTCAGAGGGAGTACTCTATGTCACAGGAAGAGTATTCTCTGAGTCAGGAAATTCAGTTTACAGATTTTTTGGACTACAGGCGTGACTCTGTTGGCCCATCTAGTGAGGTGCATGAACATGAGAAAAATGGTCCATCTAGTGAGGTACATGAACAAGAGAAAAATGGAGAGTGTTCCACTGAGGCAGAAGAGAAATGCAATCGTCTATTTGGGCAAGTTTACTCTAGGCGAAAAGTTTGTACAGATGAGATGACAGGTGATGAGAGTTCTACTCCCAATCAAATTAGTCTTTCCCTGGATGACCCAAGTCGTGCGCAGAAGCAACCTGTTGAAGAAGAGATTCAGACTGTTGCTGCTAGTGAAGAGCTTCCCATCGCCCTGCGAAAGGGTGTCAGGTCATGTACTCAACATCCTATTGGTAACTTTGTTTCATATTCTAGACTGAGCAAGGACTACAAATGCTTTGTATCTACTCTTTCTTTGGCTGTG